>PVKM010000605.1:0-100902 GCA_004027735.1 Carollia perspicillata
TTTTTCATTCGCAAAGATGGCATCTGAGAGAGCCGGAGTGGATGATCGCTCGTATCCCTTCTGGCTCTCACACTCTGAGGCCTCTGACCCTCCCCGGTGCCCATCAGCCAGGGTATCCTGGAGTCATTTTTTCTATCCGTAAATAGCGCTCACCCAGCCTCCTTCTGTCTCCAGATTCTTCCTGTGACACATGACAAACACTTACAAGATAAGTGCTCACGATCACATGTGTAGTCAGTGGCCTTTGAGCAGAATGAAGCTAATTGCCCTGCATGAAAACAGATCAATACTCTTGTTAACACAGCCCTCTAGGCAAGTGCCAGTATATGACAGGTTCAAACTTGGTGTGTGCCCACTGCGATGGAGATGGACCTGTGACATACAAAACAAACCCAGTCCACTTCGCATTCTCTAGCGCCACTAAAATCTTTAATCAATGCAAAGTAGCTCAATTAGCACACGCAAGCATTTCTATGGTAACAGGAGCATATCAAACTCCGAATTTGTACTTGAGGTTTTTTTCATTCTTGGGCAAAAACAATAGTGGGGTGTGTGTGTGTGTGTGTGTGTGTGTGTGATTGTGAACATTCATATGTTACATATTTATTATTACCTATGTAAATAATATTACTAACTAAAAAATATCATCTGTGATTACTAATATTTTCTTAAAGTTGGATCACTAGTTTACTACTAGTTTAGTAGAAGACAAACAAATGAGATATAACTGTGCATTTATTAATTTTATGATGTCCACCTTAAGAATCCAACATATACTCTTATAAAGTGCAAAAAAGATATTTCACTTTCCAAAAAGCCTGGCATAGCTATTGCCTGCTAAGTCCCAGTCTCCCATCCGGCTACAGAGGCTTCTCTGGAGCTCAGTAACCCAAATATCACGCCACTCCTGGAGGGCCAGAAATATTGCTGTTTGAACACAAAACAATCTGGAATAAGATGCCATGCTACTATGACATATACTAAAGCACAGGAACTTGTGTTGACAATATGAGACATAAAGGATCTTTCACTACCCAGAATAAAATCTTGCAGCACCCACACATTCATCTGAATGTGCGTTCTTTTTCTTAAATCTGAGTCACAGACAGTTCTGTGGACATAGTTACATGACCCTCTAGACATCAATGGAAATATATAACTTATATTACATCTCTCTGAAGAAGTTAAACTTGTTCTGTGTGAACTTATTTCTACAATGCATTGTGGGTCTCCTGCATTATTTGAATATTATGCATTCCACTTACACAGAATTCTGTATATTCCTGCAGGCTTTTGAAATTATCCTTTGCTTTCAATCATTTCTGTTTTGATTTAAATTAAATCCTAATCATATGATGTGTTTCTATGTGAGTTCATTTGGAATAAAAAAGCTTTCAGGCTTTAGCTCAAGGAGGTAAATTAATGTATGTAAGATAAAGATATTTGATTAGCTGAAGGCCCACAATAAAAAGCAAGATGCAGTCTTTTAAATAATCTCTTTTTTATAATAATTTCCCTCTGTGTATTGACTCAGTGCTGGCCAGTTAGCCTTGAGTGAGGGAAGGGGGGGTAAATATGTATTTGATCCAGAATATCACCAATTAAGGGACTGTCTGAAGACATGCTTAGCACTAAGTCAAAGTGCTTTCTTTCCTTTGCTGCACTGAAATATGGTATGACCTGCTCTCAGGACAGAAAGCACAGTGCTGGCTTGTCAGGACATGCTAGCTTTGGGGGTACAGAATTGGCTGAAATTTCACATGACTCTGCATGGACATAACCATGCTGATTCTCAGCATGCTGAGTCAGCTGGCATGTGACAGCCACAGTGTCAGCTGGCCCATGTGAGAAACCTTTCTTTTCTTCTCTCTCCCCTCCATGACACCCAACATCTATAGCCAACATGCCACTTAATCTGTAGTATGCTGTGAAATCTACAGGATATTACTGAGGGTCAGGGGCACATCTGTGTATGTATGAGTGTGTGGGTGTGTGGGTGTGTGTGTAGATACGGCCATACAACTGTACCAAATATCAAACTATTCAATCTCTCAGGAATTGCCTTAGCCGTTTGACTATTATCATTCAAATTCAGCAGTATCTGAAGTCCCAAGAAATGCTTATACCAGCTTCCTGAGCTATGACCATTTCAACAAAGTATAACAAACACTTCCTATGTAGCCCCTTACAATGCGATCATGTACATTCCTATGCATTGTCTGGGACTCTCACGCTACTCCAGTGCTACAGAAAAAAATGATTATTTCCATTAAAACACTTGTGTTGAAATCTAACCCCCACTGTGATGGCATCAGGACCTGGGGCACTTGGGAGGTGAATTGTGACCTCATACTAGAGACCTCACAGAACTCCCTCCCCCTTCTGCCCTGTGAGAACACAATGAAAAGACCTCCATCTTTGAGGAAGGGGACCCTCACCAGACACCAACACTGTGGGCTCCTAGATCTTAGACTCTCAGTCTCCAGAACTGCAAGAAATAAATTGCTGTTGCAGATCAGACACCTCAGTCTATGGCATTCTGTTAGAGCAGCCTGAACGAACTAAGACATTCACTAAAGGCTACCCTTACTTTTTTTAAAATAGCTCAGGCTAAGAAAGAGACTCAAGGTGAAGGCCACACATGGCTGAGCACCCTAGTCCGGACCATAGTACCATATGTAGAGCAGGCAAACGCACACAGAACTGAGAAGTAGATGCAATTGTCTTTGCTTCCTTCTCTCATTTTTGGCTCCGTAGCTTCTTCACAGCACACTACTGGCAGTTTCTACTGCCCTACAGCGTCCTGTCAGGGACACAGTGGAATCATACTTTTTCAATCCATTCACAGAAAGTTTAATAAGAAATATTTAGCAATTTTGCAATGTCTTTGTGGGAGGCCTATAAAAGCAGCATGGTGTCGGTGCATTTATAATTCTCGGTAGAAAACGAGCCAATGTGCAAACGTTTGCTGGGATCTAAGTTCAAGGAACATCTAGTCATGCCAGAGGTGGCATTCACCTACAGATTCACCTATGTGTCCATTTGCGGTCCATGTGCCTGTTATCACCCAGTGAGAGCTCCGCTGTGTCATACTGAATTTTACTCAAATTGTTACCTCCACGAATGCCTGAAAGGAAGAGATAATGTGCTTGCATTTCACAAATATCTGTCAATTCTATGCCACTTGTACTTTTTCCATCCAGTTCTAGGCCTCGGTCAATACATTTTATAAAATTGACAGTTCTCATCCAGGCAAAGCATCTTATTGGGACAAATAAACAATCGCACAGCATAATAAAACTGAGGAACAGAAGCTTAATTAGTACATGAGCTGTTGACTGTTCTCCATTTATGAAGTTGAAAACATGATATAGAATCTTAGCCATACAATAGGGAAATCATTTGCATACTTTCCCAAGGAGGTATGTGGTGAATTTCATTAGTATTTATATAAAATCTTCTGAGAGCCTCCCTAGAAGAGCTGTTTTGAGGATTAATTGTTGACTTTAAAGGGCATATGGTAACATGGAAATGCTAACTAATAACTCAAAAAGGTAGCATAAGAGTTGAAATAATGATGGGTTGGCATTCTTCAGCTCTATCATGTAAGGACAGAAGATTGTGTAACTTCAGAAACCCTGAACTAATAGGCATGGATGCCTGGGAGTTTGAAGTGTTTATATCAGAAACAGGTACCTGGAAATCAGAAGAGTTATGTATGGCTAGCTGTGTGTCTTTGAAATGTATAGAAATGGAATGTTAGAACAGAAAGTCATGCTGGAGATTCCCACATAAGCATCGTTATTTTATGGAGACACCAAATGTCTTATGCAGATCACATAGGGAATAAAAAGACGCTCAGGGTTTTGGATTTCTAGACTAGTTCTTCCAATAACACATGCAGTACTTTGTCTGCCCCTAGACAAGATTTAGAAGTGACATGTTTTTCTTCGCTATTCTTTCAATATGTGTGTGCCTCTAATTTTCTTTGCCCTCCTCCCCAGCATTTTTGGGTACCCATTATGCCCTGAGGGTGACTTGGGAGCCACTTGTGTTCATCTCATCCTTCATCTCAGCTCTTCTCCTTTCGAACCTCACCTCGTGCCGCACCGTGGGTGTGCTCACCCCTTTCCACTGTCTTCAGCCACCCTCAGACTCCGTTCCAGTGATTCACTAGGTTACAGTCCGCCGACAGAAAATCTGCAAGTGGGGGGCATGTTCACAAAATGTGTGCATTTTAGTACATTTACTAATCCCAATAAATTGATTTTTCTTGTGAAAATTCATTTCCCATGACAGGCAAAATAGCACAGATGTCATTGGCACAAGGGTCATCCAGTGGGTCACCTGCAATGGATTATGGGGCCTCATACTCCTAGCACGTCTTCATTCCCTCTTGAAGGTGAACTGGAGGATTTGAACCAAGACCTTAATTTTTCAGAAGAGTAAACTTTGAGTGAAATGGTCCTATCTAATTAAATAAAACACTTCATTACTATAGAAGATTCCAAAAGCATTTTCAGTATAATACAGTAAAGCATTTTTTCTTTGAATTGTCTAGTTTGCCTAAATTTCCAAACTTATCCTCATAAATATTTCTTAATGTTTTACTATTTTCTAGTAACCCTGCATTTATTGTCCCTCTTTTCATTTCCAATATTTTATATGAGCTTTTCTATTTTTATTATAAATAAATCTTACCAGAGTTTTCAATTGTACTATTATTGCTTCAAAAATACCTTTTACATCATGCTTGTTCCCAATGTTATTAATTTATGTTCTAACCTTTCTTTCATTCTGTTCAGGTGTGTTATGTTAGTTTGTAACTCTGATCTTGGACACTTCTCACCTTTACTTTCTATGTCTCCTCTTTTCTGATATTAGCATTCTAAACCACACCTTTTCCCAGGAGTTCTTTTTTAGCTATATCCCCTAATTTTGATGTAGAGATGTTAGTATTTTTAATTTTCTGTTACATTTTTTTCTTTGAACCACAAGTTGGAAGTATGCAAGTTTTATTGTTAATTTTCAAGTGAGTAGATTTATTTGAGGGGTACTGATTTCCAACTTAACTGCATATTATTCAGAGAATATAATATACAGTGCACCAAATATTTACAATTTGTTGCAACCTAATATGTAAATGAAATATGGTCAGTTCTTAGAAGTATTCAGTTTGTGTTTTCCTACTTGTTAAGTTTAGACTCTGTATATATGTCTGTTAATCACATTTTCAAAATACTTCTCATACTTACTGATACTTTTTATAGCTCAATATATTAATAATTATTGAGAAATGTTAAAATTTCCTTCCATGATAAGGATTTAAAAGTTTCTCCTTGTAATTCCTTCCATTTCTGCTTTATATAATTTTAAGCAGTGTCTTTATTGATTCAAGTTTGGGATTATTCTATCTAAATAATAAATTCACCTTCATAAGATGACTACCTTGATCTTTGGGGATGATTTTCACTTTTACCTCTTTGGTCAGACACTATACTTTTCTTACATCAATATTTTCATGGATAATATTTAAGCAGTAAATCTTTTCCTGTGTATTTACTTTTGGGTCTTCTGTATCCTCATATACTGGAAATGGGTATTATATAGTAATAGCCATAACTATAGCTTTTAATAAACAGGATTATGTTTTCATCCAGCTAGTAAAAACTTTGCCTTTCAACTTGAATGTTTGGCCTCTATACATTTATTGTAATTACTATGTGCTTGGATTTACTCCTACCTTCTTATTTCATCTTTTTTCTATTTGTTTTATTTCCTGCCTCCTTATGAATAGCTTAGTTTCTCCAATCTCTCTTTTTTCTTTTCAGTAATTTAGAAGATAACCACTAGCTATCTGGTCTTTAGTGGATGGTAAGTACTACATATTCTGTTTAGTGTAAACCCACATTCTAAATATAAATGTTAGTGGCAATAAATAATTTTATTCTTGACTTCTAGCCAAGATGGAGGCTAGAAGTATAGGTAGCTACACTTCACTCCTCACACAACCAAAAGAAAAGCAACAAATTTAAAAACAAAAAAAAACAGCCAGAACTGCCAGAAAATTGAACAGTATGGAAGTCTGACAACCAAGAAGTTAAAGAAGAAACTCATTTAGACTAGTAGGAGGGACAGAGATGGGCAGCCAGGCAGAGAGGATGCAAGGCAAGGTGACAGCTGGCATACCAGGCCGGCGAGGCAGTGGCTGGAGGACCAGGACATGTGGCTGCTGGCAGAGCAGGTAGTCCCACATTTGTGTGCAGATAAACCAGGAAGAAAAACTAGGGAATGAAACAAATTGCGCAACCCAGGGTTCCAGTGCTGGCGAAATAAAGTCTCAAAACTTCTGACTGAAAATACCTGTGGGTGTTGTGGTGGAGGTAGAAACTCCCAGCCTCACAGGAGAGTTTGTTGGAGAGACCCACAGGATTCTGGAAGCTACTCAAACCTGCCCACTGGGAATCAGCACCAGAAGGACCCAATTTGCTTGTGAGTAGCAGGGGAAGTGACTGAAAGCCCACTGAGAGCCCAACAAGTGGCACTGTTCCCTCTGGGACCCTCCCCTCCACAGACAACATGACAGGCACTGACATGGATTGCCCCACTCTGGCAAATACCTAAGGCTCCACCCCTTACTACGTAACAGGCCATCCAAGACAAAAAACATATGGCACAAATGAAAACAGATCAAAGCTTCAGAAAAAATACAACTAAGTGATGAAGAGATAGCCAACCTATCTGATGCACAGTTCAAAACACTGGTCATCAGAATGCTCACAGAAATGGTTGAGTATGGTCACAAAATAGAGGAAAAGTGAAGGCTATGAAAAGTGAAATGAAAATGTACAAGGAACTAACAATGACAGGAAGGAAATCAGGACTCAACAATTTGGAGCAGAAGGAAGAAACAAACATTTAACCAGAAGAGAATGAAGAAACAAGAATTCAAAAAATGTGGAAAGGCTTAGGAAACTCCAGGACAACTTAAAACATTCCAACATTTGAATCACAGGGGTGCCAGGAGAAGAAGAGGAAGAGCAATTAATTGAAAATTTATGTGAAAACATAATGAAGGAGAAATTCCTCAACCTGGCAAAGGAAATAGACTTTCAGGAAGTCCAGTAAGTTCAGAGAGTCCCAAAGAAGTTGGACCTAAGGAAGCACCCACCAAGGCACATCCTAATTACATTGCCCAAGGTTAAAGATGAGAGAAATTTAAAAGCAGTAAGAGGAAAGGAAAGAGTTACCTACAAAGGAGCTCCCAAAAGACCACCAGTTGATTTCTCAAAAGAAACCTTACGGGCAGGAAGGGACTGGAAAAAATATTCGAAGCCATGAAAGGCAAGGACCTACATCCACAATTATTCTATCCAGCAAAACTAGAATATTCATTTAGAATAGAAAGGCACATAAAAGGTTTCCCAGATAAGGTAAAGTTAAAGGAGTTCATCATCACCAAACCCTTATTATATGAAATCTTAAAGTGACTTATCCAAGAAAAAGAAGATAACCAAAAATATGAACACTAAAATGACAACAAACTCACAAATATCAACAACTGAACCTAAAAATAAAAAACTAAGCTAACAACTGGAACAGGAACAGAATCACAGAAATAGAGATCTCATGGAGGGTTATCAGTGGGGAGAGGGAGGAGGGAAAATGGGGAAAAGGTACAGGGAATAAGAAGCACAAATGGTCAGTACAAAATAGACAGGGAGAGATTAAGAATAGTACAGGAAATGGAGAAGCCTAAGAAATTTTATGTATGACTCATAGACAAGACCTAAGGAGTGGAATGCAGGTGGGCGGGGAGGTGTAGGGTAGAGGGAAATAAAGGGGAGAAAAAAATGGGACAACAGTAATAGCATAATCCATAAAATATATTAAATAAATAAATTTTATTCTCTTTTCAAAAAATTTCAAGATCTTAAATAACTTAAATGCAATGTACATCATCTTAAATTACTTTCTGCTATATTTTAGTGCAATTTTATTTGTTCAAAGCTTGCATATTAGACAAAATTATTATTTTATATCACCATCTAACTTACTAACATGCTTATAGAAATTTTTTCATTAGTTTTTTTAAGATTTTATTTATTTTTAGAGAGAGGGGAAGGGAAAGAGAAAGAGAGGGAGAGAAATATCAATGTGTGGTTGCCTCTCACATGCCCCTACTGGGGACCTGGCCTGCAACCCAGGCATGTGCCCTGACTGGGAATTGAGTCGGAGATCCTTTGGTTCCCAGTCGGTGCTCAATCCACTGAGCTATACCAGCCAGAGCACTTATAGGAATTTTAAAAAATTATGATAATGATTTTCATCTAATAATATCCATTGGAGATCACATTCCTGAAGTACATCAATTAGAAATAGCATTAGTAAGGGTCCGTAGGGGTATACTTGTTTACTTGTTTACTTTTTGGCTGTTTAAAATGTATTGACATCACTCCCAAACGCAAACACAGTTTTATTTGGTGTGTAATTTTAGATTGATAGCTACTTTACATCAGCACTCAGAAGATATTATTATGCTCTCTTCTGACTTCCACTATTGCCGGTGCAGAGTTGGGTATTGGTCTACCTGCCATCACTTCGCAGGAGGTCGTTTTTTCTCTGATGTGTTAAAATGTTCTCTCGGTCTGCAGTATGAAGCCGATGTATCCGGATGCCACTTGCACTGATGCTCCCTGAGATTCATTGTGAGTCCTGAAATTGAGGCAAGTTAGCAATCATCAGCCACTTTCTCTTGAACTGTTTATCTCCGATTTGTTCTATCTTTTCTTTATGGATCACTAACTAGATGAATGTCAGGTGTTTTCACTTACTTCTTCATGCCTTTGTTTTGTATTCTCCATCTACTTTCTACATGTCCTTCACATTGTGTGATTTTTTTATGTCTTCTTATTCACTAATCCTCTGTTCAGCTATTCCTAATCTCCTACTTAACCCATCAGATGAGCATTTTTTCTCCCTAAATGTAATATTTGTTGCCATGATTCCTTCGAATCTATTTGCTACACTTTTAAGTACCTAATATCATACTTGTATTTATCCCATTCCATCCTTCTTTAAATATACATTTACTTATTTCATATTTTATATCCCATGGCCAATAATTCCAAAGTCCCAATTTTGCTGTGTTTTTGTCTTGCTGATTTTCATTACTGATGTTTTGCAATAATAAAAATATTTTCTTGTGTTTTCAGACATCTTTCATAGAGAATGCATATTTACTGGAACTTTATTTACAAAAACATTTTGAGGCCTACGCGGAGGATTTTTTCTGAGAGATCGTTTGGACTGATCTCTCCTAGGTGTTTGGGGACATCGTTAGTCCAGGTCAACTTTAAATTAAATTCTTTGTTTGTAATTGTTGAAGTGGCAAACAACCTCTGTTCTTCTTTAATCCTTTGGACCTGTGCCTTTGCCTTGTTTTCTGCCCATGGACAATTTTCTCACTTTCTTTCATTCTCAACCATTTTGAAATGAGTTTTATGTACTTCTATAGGTTTTTACTTAATAATTTATCTACAATGTATTAGTATTTCTAATCAGACGTTTTAAGACTGCTTGGTCTACCATGTAACCAGAGATGGAAGTATTTTAGAACATGATCTCACATATCAAACCTGCCCTACTTCTTCCAAAAGTCCAAGTTTCCAGCATGATGCGAGAAAGCATAGAAATGTACATCCACTGCAGGTAGCTATACCATCATAGAAGTCTTGTTTTAAAAATATTCTTAGCAATATTTGGGGCTAACACATCATATGATACTTAAAAGAACTGATACACAGAAGTATTATGCCATTTTTGCAAGGTCACAGAGTGTCGGGGCCTTCCTATAGCAAACCCAACCCCTCAAATTCCAGCTCTGTGCTATCTTTGCTTAAGTTTTGTAACAGATATGATGATTTTCAAACATAACATCATCCTCTCTGTGGGCCCAGGTGCACCTCTCAGATATTTTATTACTACCGGGAAGATGCCGTCTTGAGTTTCTGAGTGACGTGTTCCTGAGTTATTATCGCGCATCATCTCTGATCGATGAAAATTTCTGCTGCGTGCGAACCAAAATGCTTTTTTTCCGTGTGTGCACACAATTGAAGGAAATGTGTACACGTGAAATACTGACCTTGCCAGGGATTCAGGAGCCAGAATCAGACATACTTGTAAAGAAGCATTGTAGGATAAAGGTTTGAGAAAGCGAGGAAGGATTACCTGCAGGTGACTGACTCACATACAGGACAATTGTCAGGTTACATTGAGGTGCTGAATTTCTGTTTTTGTTTCTTTTTAACCATCACCAATGTCCCAACTTTTGTCCCCCAAACAGAATAGAATCCCCTGGCCTTAAATTAAATATAATGCTGAAATAACAACTACAGATGGCCATAGAAAATAGCATATCAACAGATCTGCCAACATTGACAAATCTTTCTCATTAGCATCTTTGATTATTTGGGTTGCTTTATTTTCATTTTCCTTAGCGAATTATTTTATGATGGGGTCGAGGTTTCATTGACTGTAACTTAGAGCAAACATACAAATTGGAAGATTTTTTAAAACTTTGGATCTCAAGAAACCCATCTGGAAAACAGAAAAAAAAATAAAAACAAAAATGCAAGAGCAGAGACTCCCTTTGACACCACACTGCACCAGTGTCCTTGGATTACTCACATCTACTTCATCTCTTTGACGTCACAATAGTCCAGAAGTGACCATGAGATATGGGAATGACCCCTCTAGGTCAAGAGATTTATAAAACCAACATGGAAGCTCACATTAAGTGCCAGACTTTGGAAACTTAATCAATCCTTGCTTCAAATAGGGCCAAGTCCCCTGGTGTTGGCCCTAGGGATTTAGGGGGGAAAAATTAAACTTCTACGTTCTTTTTTACTATCTTTAATTTTCGTTAGAAGCAAATTGAAACTACCCTTTGATATTGCCTTTCATGGAATTTAAATGTGAAATTAAAGCATGAGTGCACTGAAAGAGAGTACATAGGACTGACTTTCACTCTGTCCTTAGAATGAAACCCCACTTAATTTACTCACTCAGTGCTTCGTTCAACAAAGAGCAAGTGCCAGGTGTCAGCAGGTGCTGCTGCAGGCACAGCGAGGAAACAGACAGGAAACCTGATCTCACGGAGCTTACATTCTAGTGAGGAGGCACAAAACAATCAACACACATACAAATAGGTATTTGGTATCTTAATTATGTTTTTAAAGCAAGACAAGGTAATCAATGTATGGAAAACTGCTCCTTTTCAATGAGTGGTCAAAAAGCCTCTCAAAGCGAAAAACGTTTAAACTCATACCTGTCTAACAGAAAGGCTCAAATCAAGCAAATAGCTTATGCAAAGAGCATTTCAGAGGGAAAATTGCTGGAGCAAACCCCAAACAAGGGCAGAGCAAGGTTGATGTGCGTGAAGGCCATTAAGAAGGCACGTACACCGTGAAAGGAATGAAAAGGAAGCCTGCTGCAAGACGGAGTCCAAGAGCATGTAGGCCAAGATCCAGTCAGGCCTTGTGGGCGATGGCGAGGATCGGCATCACATCCAAGGCCATGGGGAGCAGTGGAGGATTTCAGGCAAGGCACTGCCATTTAATCATATCGGCCTCATTATTCCCGCAGGCCCACGGGCGTTGGAGATGTTTGGTCTGTAAATTGCCCAAACAGAATCAACCCGTCTGTAGTTTTATACCACCTAAAGTTTGACTCCCAAGGTATAGTTTGTAAACTAAATGATATTATTCTGACACTGTGACCTGGGGAAAGGGAAATATTCAGTGTATCAATTTTAAGTGCCTGGATATGAGAAGAAAATCTAATGTACTCTAGCTGGAAAGATTACAGGGCATCTTGTAAATATTTCTCCAGTGTCTAATTCCCTACTTGGATGAGTTTTTACCTTGAATCAAACCTCAGTCCATTACAGCCAAAGGAAAATGGAATACAAATTATGGATTCTTTGAAAAATAAAGGAAAAATGCTATTCCACGATAAATGCAGAAGTCTGTGCTCTATCACTGCCTTTGCTTCCAGAGCTCATCACGGATGACAGCTGTGCTAACAGAGCATTTCTTGGGGAGGCCATGGTCTGCTGAGCAAGAGCCATTAGGAAAACAAATGATTCTCTTTAGCATCTTGATGTTGAGTGTGGGTTTAATGCAGCTATATTATGCTGCAGCCACCACTGATATATACGGACTCTTCCAAGGTGTTTTAAAGATAAACCAGGGGCAGAAGTGATGCTCTTGCAATACGAAAGATCAAGTCAGGTCATCAGGTATCACCCACCCTAGACTCCCATGTAGCCGGCATCAATAGCTGATGCTATGATTCATCCCTCTTTATTAATCAGAATCATTTCTCTGATTTAGTCGATGCTGTACCTATAATAAAAACACTTAGCATTGCATATATCCATGATTCTTAAAATTTTCGGTTTTAGATCATTCTTAATACACCACAGAGGGTCTGTGAATTCTCTTTAGCAAAAGAAAAATAATCTCTCATACGCGAGTAATATTTACTCCAAAACCATTGCATGAGTGTGGCTATTTTTAAATAGAAAAAATGTTCGGAATGATCTACCTTCACAATTGGAGGATTTGAGAGAGAGAGAGAAACTAGTTACAACAGAGGCCAGGATTTATGAAATGGACGGACCAGAAACAATAGGCCGCACTGAGGCTCAGGAATTAGCTGTGAGCAGTTTACATTCTCTTTACTCACACACCTCAGACCAAGGCAGCCCTCCACACGGGAGGGGGGAGGGGCACGTTGCTTGTACTGTTTAAGCCACGTATGGTTTGTGTACACCTCGGAAGCCCTTAATAGTAATTAATGATGTGACATGGGCAAGGTAGCCATTTATTCCGGAAAACTAGAAGAGAACACACAAACAAAAGACAGGTTTTCTACCGCAGACTTTCTTACGAGGGTGCTCAGAAACACATTCTTCAGAACGTGTTTCCCAGGTGATTGCAGGTCAGTCTCTTCCCAGTCGTGCCTGAGCTTATCCCTCCTTTAACAGAAAAAAGGTTGTCAAATAGAGTTTTATTCTGTTTTTTTCTAGATAATTTTCTTGTTATCAATGTTTAGCACTACGTCTAGAATAGGCTACTTTAGATTCCCTAGAATCTAAAACTTTTTGGCATTCCTATAAATATTGTCAATATACATCTTTCTTCCAGTCGTAATTTTCTAATGGTGATTTTTTCCTATAGACCTGTAGGGAGAAAGACAATTTACAAGTAAGGCGTAAATGGGAAACAAAGGCGCCTGGACTCTCACCTGTGAAGTGTGTCCACTCTCTCGCTTGCTGTCGTTCTAGCTTTCTGGCTTCTATTTTGTACCCAAAAGACTAAAACACACTTCGTCCCCTAGGCCCTGAAGTTAGCTATAATGTACGCAGGTGTCTTTTTTCCTCTCTGAGGCTCTGAAAACATAATGGTGTACATTTGGCTCCTGCCCTAAGTTGCAACAGTCTTAGTAGAAGATTTAAGAATGGGACTTCTCTAAATCATTGTTGAACAGGGCTGTAGCAAGCAGGGTGTAGCCTTCAACATTCTGCATGCTGATGCCTCACAAACCTTTCAGTCGGGTTCCCTCAAACACAGCCACAGGACCAACCGTACAAACCCATTTCTACATGACAGTCAGAAATACGTACAATTTCACACAGTTAATTTCGGAATGTAGTTCAAGGGACCTTTCCCAGATCCCTCAACACAGCATCTGT
The DNA here is from genome assembly GCA_004027735.1 of Carollia perspicillata. Classification (NCBI taxonomy): domain Eukaryota; kingdom Metazoa; phylum Chordata; class Mammalia; order Chiroptera; family Phyllostomidae; genus Carollia; species Carollia perspicillata. The sequence continues at coordinate 13,760 of PVKM010000605.1, forward strand.
TTAAAGCTGGTCCATACAACATAGTCTGACAGTTTTTATTGCTCTCCCAAAAACAATGTCTGAATGATACCAACTTCTCAGTTATCTTTTGAACAACACAAGTCCCTGATGTCAAGACTTGAAATCGTGGATCTGAATAATGTTACACAAATATCTATGCCTGATTATACTTTATAAGACATTCATTCAACAAATATTTGTTGAGCATCTGCCATTGTATTTGTCTAGTATCAGGCTTATGACTAGGACATTTTTCAAATGCATGGTTTCTGCCCCCAAAGACCTTTAGACTGGGGGGAATCGGAAACGAAACGTGTGAGAAGGGACCCAGGAGTTCACTGTCTTTGGCTTCACACAGGAAGTTCTTCAAGTTCATATAGTTCTGTCACTCTCCTAGAGCACATGAAAATATAATGAAATAAAAGGGAGATTAGAACCCATGCTCCCTAATTTCCACATCCATTAGTGCACTTTCTCCTATGCAACTCAATGATAAAAATGTACTCATCCTGTGTTCACTGCAGCATTATTTACAACCGCCAAGATATGGGAGTAACCCAAGTGCCCATCAGTAGGTGAGTGGATAAAAGAGTTGTGGTACATTTACACAATGGAATATTACTTAGCCATAAAAAAGAATGAAATGTTATCATCTGCAGCAGCACTGGTGGAACTAGAAGGTATTTGCTGAGTGAAATAAGCCAGACAGTAGAAAGACAAATACCACATGATATCACTTATATGAGGAATCTAAAGAAAAAAGTTTAAAAAAAACTAAATAGAAACAGACTTAAAGATACAGAGAACAGAAAGATAGGTGCCAGAGGGGAGGGTTGTTGGGGGAGAGGGTGAAGAAAGGTGAAGGGATTGAGAAGCACTAACTGGTAGTTACAAAACACCAGTAACTACATGATGCACAAGGATATAAAGTATGTCACAGGAAATATAGTCAACAACATTTTAATAACTACGTTTGGAGCCAGGTGGGCACTTGAATTATCAGAGGAAACACTTAGTAACCTATACAAGTGTCTATCAGCTGTGTTGTACACCTCAAACTAATACAAAATAGTGTTGAATGCAAACTGTAATCAAAAAATAAAATAATAAAAATTTTAAAAATTGACCACTACCATTTAAAGTTTTTCTACTGTTGTCCTTATTGCAGACTCCTCTGAAGACCCAGAGACATAATACTTGCATGTTTAAAAAAAAAAAAGAAGAAGATACCCCCTTTTTGTTTATGAACCAAAACGCTTAGTTACAGAGAAGAAAATTGAAGGTACACATGCCCTCCAAGGAGCTCCCTATATTATACAGACAGCATTCCACTGCCCACCCCTGTGCTGCGTCGTTATGAGATTACTTGTATTATGTGCAGCACCTTTCCTCCTTGGGCCTTGAAGGTGCCTTTTACAGAATCTGACATAAAAGAAGGTAATTCTCATAGTGCTCCAGGGAGATGGAAAAAATATATTAAAAACCATGGAAAAACCAAATTACTATTGGTGGCCAGGGAAATAAGAGTCACTGAAAGTTAAGGGGCTACGCAACAGCTTTGGGAAAAAAATAATTTTGTTCTTGCTCCTTAAAGCAGCAGACCCTCCTGAAACGTAGATATGTATGCCTGTCTGTGTCCAGGGAGCATCACAGAAAATGGATGAGTAGAAATAGTTTAGGTAAAAGAGAAACCTGCATTGATTCAAAGACTTCAAGAGTGAGGACAAGTGGAAGAAGTGAGAATGCCCTATTGTCTTCACTTTTTCCCTTAATTAGTGCACTCACTTCACAGATATTTTCAGTGTGCAGTTGCTACTCAACTTACAATAGGGCTATGCATTAATAAATTCATCATAAAATATCATATCAAAAATGCACTTAATACACAAAAGCTACCAAATATCCTAGCTTATCTTAACCTACCTTAACTGTACTGACATAAGCCTACTGTTGGGCAAAATTATTTAACACAAGCCTATTTTATAATCAAATGTTGAAAATCTCATGTACTATATTATGTGTATTGCTTTCTTACCATCGTGATATCAAAAAATCATTAGCAGAACCGTTGTAAGCCAGGGGCTGCCCATGGTGTGCTAGAGAGAAAGAATGCCAGAATGAGTAGGACAGTTCCAGGAGACTCTGCCGAGTTCACGCCCTTCAGTATCAAGGCAACAGAGAAGCAGCACGTGAAATCCACAGCCATGGCCCCAATGCCAGGCACATTGCAGGCAACTCCAGAAAATGTTCCATTAAGTGAGTGGGTTCCCTGACCAAGTTTCAAAGGACGGAGAGGTTAAGCTCGGCTGATGAAAACCCTTTTGAACTTCTTCATATCTATCAATGGTTCAAATATTTTGCGGACAGGAAGGAGAACTGATTTCGTAAAACGTTCCCAGATTCACACAGGCCGCAGAACAGAGACCGATGTCGAGCACATGTTGGCATCGCCCATGGTTTAGAGATTTCTGTACTACAAGCGATGATTGCAAATTAAATGTCCCGATGTCTTATTTGCACTTCTGCCCTTCTGTGAATCTTCAATAAAGCAATGTTCCTTAGTTACGAGACACCACAAAATGTGGTATCTTCCATTGCCGTGGAGACGGAATGAACCCTCATTCTGAACCTTCTACTGAGCCAACCAAATGAGTGTCTGAAGAGCTTTAGTGATATTTTCTGTGCTTAGACACTGAGAATTTTAATGGATTTTCAAATCTGAAATCCCTTTCTTTTTAATACACATGGGGCAGAAACTCTCTCTTCTTTCATTTTTTTTTCTTTCAGGCATTCTCATACTCTGTACCTGTCTTAGAGTTGCCATCAGGATTTACACAGCAAATCTCTTTCTCATGAAATGCTCCTACTTTTAGAAAGGTAAAATTAACCTCATTTCTGAAGAAAAACCATGTGACTGTAAAGCCTGGATTTTTAAAAAATATGCAGACATTATCATTCCTAAACATAATGGAAACATCCCTAGTCACTAGACCAGGAACAGGTGTGTGAGGATCTGTCCAAAGATCTGTTCAAAAGGGACTTTTGGTTTATGGAAATATCCAAGGAAAATATTTTATGTAACTGGCCCCATTAATTTCATTTAATTGTTAAGAAGGAAAAATAAATAATATGTTATGGAAAAATAGCAAACAAATCATAACACCAGTCAAAATTGATGTAGCAAAGGATTAACTTACAGGCGAAGACGGCAAATGTTCATGTTGGACTTTCTTTTTGAGAATTTTAATGATACAATTTGTGGAAATAACTCACAGAGGCATTTTTGCAGTCCTCTATGTAGAAAGGATAAATACTAAATAACATGTGATAGCTTTATATGTTTTCCTGGGCTGGATCACAGGATACCCAAGTGTCTGGTGTGATATTTCTGCAGGTGGTATGAGGGTGTTTCCAGAACTAGCAGGAATATCGGTGGACTGAGTAAAGCACATTGTCCTCCCCAACATGGGTGGGCCTCCTCCAGTCCACTGAGAACACCAATAGAGTGAAAACGTGGAGGCAGGTTGAATTCTCTCTGCCCCCCTGCTGATCTTGGATATCAATCTTCTTCGGCCCTTGCCTTTCCTGGGCCTCAGACCTCCAGACCCAGCCTGGGGCCCACACCATCAGCTCTCCGGCTTCCAGGACCCACGCAGCAGCTCTGCTAGGTCTCCAGCTTGCAGGTGGCGGATGGTGGGACTTCTCAGCTTCAGTAATACCAAAAGCAAATTATCTTAAAATGATTTTCTTTCTTTACTATTCATTCTGTTTTTCTGGAGAACCCTAGCTAAGACAATAAAATTCAAGCCGTAAAAATAAATCTGCTTATTATTTATTTTAGAAAAGCTATCTGGGGGAAAACATGAGCTGCTGGCTAAACTTATGGTATTAACTCAAAACAAGAATATATTACATATAAATCTGTATGTGTGCACATGTATTTACATATATGTACATATTGTATGTATACATGTGCATGTGTGTATGTTATAATATACGAAATAAGAGATGGAAGATTATCATTACATATTGCACTTTTGTCAATAAGGAAGATACAGTACACTCAGTATGATGCCACTAATACTTTAAATATGAAATGAGTGTGGCAGGGAGATTTTAACGTAAACCATCTATCCAAAAGCACAACATATTCGACAAAAGAAGAGGTACCTCTCATCGTTCAGTTATCTTCATTTTACAAGTGTACATATATGTATGGAACATTTAATTGATGAAAAGTATACATTTTTAAACAGGGATGACATTTTCAACAATGTAAAATAAAAAAGGGATTATTCTCTGGCATAGATTCAGAAGCAGAGCACTGATGTGAGAAAATACAGACAAGAACACACGCTGGGAATGAAAAGTTGATTTTATCAAATATTATTTTTGAGGAAAGCTTGTGGCGGCCCTAGCAATAAAAATAGACAGGCATTGCCAACTGAAGATAAATAACAGACGGCGTATGATGCTGCACGGGGGGGAAAGGGGGGCATTTAAGGCAGAAAAAGGAGCAGAGCAATGAAGGGATCAGGGAAAAAGAAAACACAACAGTGGGTTCTGACAACACACATCCACAACCTGCAGACGAAGTAGGACAAGGAGAAACAACTATGTTTAAAGGGAAGTGGTACAGTGATTTCAATGACAATTAAAGCAGATTAATCTGATCGGTGACGAACAGATGAACCGTTTTCAGTTTGGTGAAAAAGACCTTGAGACAAGCAGGGAATGTGAGCACCTCTCTGAGACCCGGGACAGCAGCCAAGCCTGCAGGGCCCCCTCTGAGGTGCAGTGCTGCCCAGGCGGGTTGCAAAATGGGCAGTGACTGTGGCCACAGTAGCTCTGCAGGCCTGTTTGCGGGTTCCTGAGACCCAACTGCGGTCCTCTCCGACCCTCCCCCACTTAGGAAATCGTACCAGGATTCAAGTGAGGCACAGCCACTCCTTCCACACCAACAGGTCTGCAGAGGGATGACTGGCAAACAAGAAACTGCCCCTACGTTTACGCCCACAGAACCATCATTGCAATTGAGATAGTGTCCATCCCCCCAAAAGTGTCCTCCTGGCCAACTGTAAGCCCTCTCTCCCTTCTCACTGGCTCAGATCCTGGAACCATTCTTCTTCTGAGCACAGATTATTTTGCCTGTTCTAGAATTTGGTGAATGGGCTCTGACAGTCCATGCTCTTTCTGTTCTGACTTCTCCCATTCGGGGTAATTGTTTTAAAATCATTCATGCTGTATCAGTAGTTCGTTCCGTGTTTTCTCCTGACCACTGTAACCAGAGGTTTGTTAATCTTATTGCCCTCACGGAACTAGCTTTTGTTTTGTTGATTTTTCTCTGTTACTTTCTGTTTTCTATTTCATTAATCCATCCTGATCTTTATTGTTTATTTTCCTCTATTTGCTTACTGTGTCATTTGCTCTTTCATTTATAATGACTTAAGGTAGAATCAAAGTTCACTGCTGTACCACTTTCTTCTTTCTTACATAAAGTATTTTGGGGCTATAATTTTCCCCCAAATACTGCTTTAGTTGCATTCAATGAGTTTGACTGTTAGGTTTTCATTTTTATTTATTTCAAAAAAACTTTGAAATAAATTATTTGTAAGTATATATTTAGTTCTCAAATGTTTGGCTAGATTTCAGATATATTTTATTATTGACTTTTAATTTAATTACATTGTGATGAGACTACTTACTTTGTATGAATCAAAGCTTTCTCAATTACTTGAAACCTATTTTATGTCCCAGAATGTGGTCTACATCAGTAATGATCAATGTGCATCTGAAGACATTATGTATTTGGCTGTGGCAAGTGAAGTAGTTTATAAGCACTGATTTGATAAATTGGTTGATAGTGTCGTTTATGTTCTTCAAAGGTTTACTGCTGTCTTCTTATTCTATACTTTTTTGAGAGAGAGAGAAAGAGAGAGAGGACAGATTACATCTTCTACTCTAATTGTGATTTATTTTTCCCCTGGCAGCTTTCAGTTTTGATTCATAGTTTTTGACCATTGTTTCATGCATACGTTTTAAGGTTGTTATTTTCTTTTGAGGAACTGACTATGTTATCATCATTCAATGATTTTTCCCCTTTTATAACAGCTTTAGCTCTTAAATCTAGCTTACCTACTCCCAAAATAGCAATAGCAGATTTCTTCGGTTTAGTGTATATTTTGTTTACTAGTTTCCTTTTTTTTAGTTTTAAACAATTGGTATTTTTCTGTTTACAGTAGGTTTCTTTGCAGCACCCTGCAGTTAGTTCTTAGTTTTTTTATGCAATCTGACAAATTCTGCAACTCTGCTGGGATATTTAATCATTTATATTTCACTATAATTATGGATCTGGTTGAATTTACATCTACTATTTCTAACACCTTGCTATTTGTTTTCCACTTGTTCTGTTGGTTCCTTATTCCCTCATCACTCTTTTTTGTCTTTTTTGACTTAATGGTATACGTTAAAAGTATTCCATTGCCTTCTTTGATTCACCAGTCAGCAGAATTCCCTGTTGTGTCACTTTAGTGGTTACTTTAGAGGTTGTAGCATACATTCTTAATTTAACACAACCTACCTCCAGGTGACATCACATAATGTAGTACCCAGTATAATTTCACTTCTCCCCTCCTAGCCTGTGTGCTATTGTGGTCATACATTTTCCCTTTATACACGGTAAATAAAAAATTAATAGAAATAGTTTTTTAAAGTTATTTTAAAAGTTTTAACATGTCCCGTGTAGCTATAGTATCCATTAGTCTTCACTTCTTCCTATAAATCCAGGTTTTCATCTTATATCATTTCACTTTTCTCTGAAGGACTTTCTTTAAAAATTATTGTAGTGTTCCTGAAAACCCTTCTTCCCACTGTCCACTCCTGCCTCCCCGTGGCTATTTTTAGATTGTTCTTAATTTCAATGACTCCAGTTATATTTTGTTTCCTTTTTTCTTTTGTTGATTATGTTCCAGTTAAAAGTGAGATCATATGGTATTTGTCCATCACCGCCTGGTTTATTTCACGTAGCATACTGCTCTCCAGTTCCATCCATGCTGTGGCAAAGGGTATAAGCTCCCTCTTTCTCTCTGCTGCGTAGAATTCCATTGTGTACATGTACCACAGTTTTTTGATCCACTCATTTGCTGATGGGCACTTAGGTTGCTTGGTGGGGAGAAAATACAGAAAGCTGTAATTGAGCAACAATAAAACAATTTAAATTAAAAAACTCAAAAAAATATTATAGTGTGATGAATTCTTTCACTTTTTGGATACATAAAAAGAAGACTTTATTTCACCTTTCAACTTACTTTTTCAACACTATTTTCACTGGCTGATAAATTCTGGATTGACAGGGATTCCCCCCTCTTCCATTGGCTAAAGGTGTTGTCACACTTTTCCCACCTGCACTGTTTCCAGTGAGAAAGCTGCTGTCATCTTTGTTTCTGTCCCTTTGTGGTGACTATTCTCTCCCTGCCTTCCAGCTGCTTTTAAGAGTTTTTTTCTCCTTTTCCACAGGTTTTAAGCTATTTGATAATGACGGGCACTGATCTATGGGTTTATAGCTTTAATCATACTTGGAAATTTTCAGACACCATTTATTTGGTTTTCTCCCTTTCCTCCAATTATACACGCTTGACCTCTTAAATTGTCTCTCTGCTCAGTGATGCTTTGTTAATTACAATATTTTTAGTCTTTTCCTTGACGTATTTTCATTTTAGATATTGACTGCTACCTCTTAAAGCTTACCGGTTTTTTTCTTCTGATAATCTAATATATCCACCATTAACGCCATCAGTGTATTTTTCATGTTTGACATCGCCGTTTTCATCTCTATAAATTGTTTGTGTCCTTCAAAAGATGTGCACACCTCTCGTTAACATATTCAATCTTTCCTCTAGCTTCTTGAACATATGGTATACATTCGTAATTACTGTTTACATGTTTTTGTCTACTAACTCTTCCATGGGTCATTTCTGGGTCAGTTTTGATTGATGGTTTTTCTCTTTATTATGGATAATCTTTTACTGTCTCTTTTTATGCCTGATCATTCATAATTAGATGCAAGACTTTGAGCATTTTACCTTGTTACGGTGTGTGGGAGGGGGCTGAATATTTGTATATTTCCAAAAAATGTTTCTGTATTTTCTTTTAAGATGGCTAAGCTCCTTGGAAACGATTTGCTCCCTTTAGGTCTTGCTTTTAAGATGTAGTCAGTGGGGATCCAAACAGCATTTGGTCTAGCGTCAAATAAGCCATTACCAAAGCAAGACACTCCTCAGTTCTTTACCCAATGCGCCATGAATTATGAGGTTTTCCATCCGGCCCTCGAGAACAGGCACCACCTGGGAACTCCTCCCACAATGCAGCGTAGAAACCACCCAGGCAGTAAGCAGGCAAGCAGAGAGTTCACATCATCTGTTTCTCTAAAAGCGTGCTGCCCTTCTTTGCTTGAGATCCAATTTCTTGAGAGCCATTGATGCATATATTTTGTCCTCTATGATAGTTGCTTCAGGTACTGGATGAGTCTAGCCCTTCTTATTCTATCTTGACTAGAACAGGAAGCCCTGAGAACCATACTTTTAATTTTGATTTTATGTCACTAAGTTTTTAAAGAAAATTATTTCTAAGCCTTGGTATTTTTGCTGCTATATGTAACATGTTCTTCATTGTGGACTGTGACTCACCATAGTGTGTGACACCCTGACCAAGGGAACATCAAGCATGTGTTGAACTAAATATATCCTCCTGGGAGAAAAAATAACTGAAGAGGTTAGGAGTGTCTTAACACAGGTAAATATTGCTATGGACATCGCCCTCTGAGACTGAGAACAAACTTAAGAAAGACCCGGCTGGGATTAGTTGGAGGACGAAGAACCTTCAAAGGCAGTGATGGACCCCTTATCACCTAGAGAGGCTTCAGGAGGAGCTCCCTTGGAAAATATCTTGGGTTTGCCAACATTGATCACTCTCTAAAGACTTTGGTTCCTTGGAATCGAGTTCATAGGGTGATCATGATAAACCTGTGAGGCTGGAGAGGGTTTGGACTCAGGACTTCAGTGAAGGGTGTAGAATTGGGCAGTTCTAGGACTTTCCCAAAGGTAGTGTGAGGAATCACTGATACCCAGGAAGTGCATTATCAGACCATCTTGAACGTTTGAGACTATCCTAGAGAGAAAAAATGTTCTAGGCGCCCATCTCACTTCTGCATTGTAGAGAGGTCTTCAAGAAATAGGGAGGGGAAATGTCAGGCAGTGCTGAAGACCAAGCTTAGCACACACAGTAGTGGCATCGAGTGGAGTTTTCCTGAGTACCTTTTAGCAACAGAGCCAGCCCCAGAGCAGCCATCTCCAATGGAAGCAGGAAGTGGTTAGAGTCTCTCACGTCCTGTGACCTTGATGACTGCTCAGAGTGTATGTGTGTAACAAGGCTACCAGGGAAACCTGTTACCTGCATGCAAAGTTTCTCCAAACAAAATGGGAGCTCTTCATCTCTCCCTCAGAATGGCTTATAGGAAGTCTTATTTCAGAAACTGCAGAGGGAGAGATGGGCTGCACTGGAGATGCCCCCTTTAAGGTCAAGGCTTCAGTAGTGGGTTTTCATAGTAGGACATAGTCTTAAAGACTGGAGAATCCACACCCTCTGATGGATCTGAATGTGTGACAGCCCCATTAATATAAGACCTAGGAGTGGGGTTGCAAATCTTTAAAAAGAAATTAAAAAATCCAAGGACTGTCTATTTGAAAGAAAAAGGAAGAAATTAAAAAAAAACACAAAGTGAAGACTTTTGAAAGAACTTAAACTGTATTTAAAAAAGGATTTAGACTCTGAGTAGGTGCACTGTGGGTGCTAACTTTGGTCTCAAACATGAATTAAGATGAGGTAGCCAGTTTCTCACACTACTAGCGAGGTGTATTCAAGATTGCCTTGGCCATACAAGCTGGACCAGGTCTACTTCCGTCCCACCTCCTGTTAGTAAGCATCCTTAGAATCACAGCTCTGGTCCTTGACTTCCTTAGTCCCACTCCTTTACTTTTTTATGGGCACCCTGGAATAAAAATATGTGTCGGAGAATTCTCGTTGCCATCTATTACCTACTCTCCCTTTTCCCCTGATAAAGAAACACAACTACACTGCCTGCAGATGGAGGCATTTCCCAGCCTTTCAGACAAGAAGATATATGTAGAGATGTGACAGAACTTCAGGTAGGTTGCTCAAAAAGATCTGACTTTGCTAGCAGGAGTACCCCATGCCTTCCCTATTATCGCTTACCTGCTTCCTGGAATGCTGATGTAATGAACGGTGTTCAAGCAGCCATCTTGCAACATGCAGCAACCTAGAGGACATACTGAGGATAACAGAGCAGAAGCCGAAGGGAGCCATGTCTCTGACAACTTCCTAAACCTTCCATGCCAGCCCTGGGTTGCCTATTCTAGACCTCAGTCGTGAAATAAACCCTCGATTGTTACTTTTATTTATTTCTCTGCACAGCTGAATTTCTTCATCAATGATCCAAATTACAATGCAAGGAAATGTTAAGGGTCAAAATGCTGAAAAAGTACACGTGTGATACCAGAGCCCAACTGATGGTGTCAGAGCAGAGCCAGGGTGCAGCCGGGGCCCCCACGGTGAGCAGATGCCAAGGCCTGAACTCTGGGCCACTGTCCATAACAGAGTCTCAGTGTAATATCCAAAACTGCATTTTACATCACAAAAGACAAACAAGGAAGTATATCTTCCTCTAACAGCACCACATCCATAGTGAGTAAACAAATGAAAAAAGAAATGGAAAGCTATGTGAATAAAGTCAATTCGTGTCTAGCGTTCCGGAGTATGAATAAATGAAAGCATGTGTGTGTGTATCTATGTATGCGAGTGTATTTCATAGTAAAATTGACAATAAAGGCAATAAGGAAGGGTACAAATGGTCAGAAAATATAAATGGAAAATGAGCAAAACCTTCAAGGGTGAGCCCAAGGCACGGGCAGGAAGGAGGTAGCTTATTGGCTGCTCTGAAGCAGAGAAGGAGGATGTCAGTGCTAGAAGAATGTGAACAGGCAAGGACGATGGTCAGGGGGAGGCAAAGCCTTGGGAAGGCTCATCATGGGAGTGATGACCTTCATTTTGCTAGTAAATGGCATCTTTCAAGGTAGAGCATCCTTTATTTTCAGATGACCTTTCCTCTCTGGTGGCACAGGGAGCTGCAGGGAACTCCCTCCCCTTGCCGCATGCCTGGCTGGACCGCGTGCTTGGCTCAGGGTGTCTGTGCCCAACAAGAGGAACGATGCTGCCATCCTTCTTGGAGGACAAGTCCTTGTATTCTCCCGAGCTCAAACATTCCATAAAAATACACTGCGTGAGTTACGGTTCGCTCCTTTGTCAAAAACCACAGAAAGCCAATTCGAGATAAACAGATGGGAAGGGTGTGGTGTTTTACAGAATAAACAGAAGATGCATAATTTTAGTTTACTTATCTAGAGTTCTTTGACACCATTTTATAACCATTAGGCATTTAACAGCTGAAGAAAAGACACAGAAGCAAAACCAAATGGGTGAGAAGGGAAACCGAGAACTATGCAGACTACAGAAACCACGCTCCATCGTGAATACTTCCTGAAGCGAACTGAGCGTCTGGAGCCTGACTGTTTGGCTCCTAAGTCTGCTGGAGGAAGAAGGAAAGGAGGGAGAGTGTGGGAGTAAGAGTGAGAGCCCGTGAACTCGCAGAGAAAACACAGCTGCTCCACAAGGAGCGCACCCGGCAGATCCAGTTTTATCAAAGGAAGAGAGAAGAAAAAGCCTGGCCAGGCGTTCATTCGATATCCTTTGGTGTGTTCGGGACACAGCTGGACTTTTAGACACTTGAAAGGATGAGGAAGGAAAAAAGAAACCACAGAAATGTAGTAATTTTACAAGTGAGCTCCAAATAAAGAATTTATAGAATTTTAATCTGAAAAAAATAGAACATTTAATGGCTATGGAATTTGTAGTCGGCTCGTGGTCATATAACTGTCTGAGTTATAATCAGAATATACAGAACTCTAACAGTAGAAGAGATGAATGCCGTCCCTGATGTTTTACTTTTCTGGGTCTATGGAAGCTGAGCAAAGGGAAAAAATTCTATAGTAATCCACAGTTAAAGCTTCCTCGGTAGATAAAAGTTACTGTTTGGGGCCATAAAAGCTACATTTTGGTTAAGAGAAGGGATTACCTATGGAAATACAGAAGACCCTATGATAAATGCTGCTTTTTATTGAAACAATGAAAGAGAAGCAGGATTCGGGACACCAAAAGCCATATAATTACAGTCAACTATTAACCATGGACTAGTCCTGTAAATTACCAAAGACATTCACGTTTATCTTATTACTAAAACCTACTTTTGCTCCTAATATATATAATGTCTTTTTCTCTGCACTAACTAGGAGAATAAAAGAGTTTAAAATTACTTTTTAAGAACTTTCACCTTCATAAGATATATCCCTTTTAGACTAAATGGTAAATTGTAGAAAGTTTTGCCTAACATAAAACCACTTCTGCTAATGCTCTTATTCTATATTTCTTTATAAAACAAGGGCAGCCTCCTCTGGTCCTTCGGTACCAATTTCCTTCTGCAGAATTCTGGTTAAAGAATTAAGTTGTTTTAGCTCATTTTGAAGGATTTGTTGTTTTGAATGACCACCCTCTAAATCCCTAAGACTACACATAAATATCAATAATATTTGACAAGCAGACATTGAAGTGAAAAAAAAGATTCATGCTAGCAAATGCTGCATACTCAGTATCATTATCAGCAGTCTGTGGTATGTAACCAGGGCAGGGAAAAATAGTACATCGTATACCTCTGTTCTTCCTTATGAAGATGAGAATTTTATGAGCTCTAGGTTCCCCTCTCAACCCAAAGCACATAGGATTTAGAGTTCCGTGTGATATTAGCAAGATCAGCATTGTTCTCTGTGAGAAGCAGAGAATGTCATAGCTAAATAGCTAAATAAGAACCCAGAAACTCAAGCATGACACAAAGAGGCACCTGGAGAAACCTGAAGGACACATCTCACTAAAAAGCCAGTGACATTAAAAGAGACGATGTCAGCGAAAGGACATGACTTGGCATTGCACTTGGTTGCAAATTTCCTGACCAGATCTGATCCTGCAAGACTGGACAGCTCCACCAAAGTCACCATCTCCCCATCCCACTTCAGTGTGGCTCACTGGGAATAGCCTCCAAGCCTGAACACACTTGACCAGGGGTTTGGTGAGTCCAGGGCCAGCAGCCATACAGCCACTGAGGAAGAGACCACAGACAATGACCAACTTGAAAAGTGATCCCAGGGTGTGGTATCTTCCTTCTCTCACTAAGAACCAGGAGAAAATCACAGACACATTCACACCGTTAGAGACTTGGCCCTTCTCTCTGAACTAGAGGCAACAGAAGTTGGGGTTATAATGGAAATTTCAAGATGGGGAGCTAATTGCATGCCAAGTGTCACACAGCCTTCAGGGCCATGATGTTTGAGACAAAATTGATTGACAGGAGGGAGCGAAGATCTCTCAGAGGATAGTACTTCTTGCTGTACGTGGAGTCATGCCAGGAAGTGGCCCCCGTCTCCCCTGTATTTTCTTTCCAGTCTACAAACACATGCTGGTATTAATCCGTGCACATTGTAGAGGAGGAAAAGCTCTCTTCCTCCCTTCTAGGTCCTTCTGTTGGCCTACTAATTACATTGACATACGACGGATTAACAGGAGAAAAGCAAATTTAATTTTGTACTTACAGGAACTCAGAGAAAAACAAGACTCAAACAAGTGACCAAAGCAGGCCACTTTTACACATTTTAGATGAAGAAACAATGAATTGGTGAAGAATTGACAACACAAAGGGGTCTGGACTTGGGGCAGTAATTAGTGAAGAAGTAACAAGGCATATCAATACAGCCTTCTTGGCCCTGAATTCCCTATCTCTGGATAAGACAGCTTCTGTTCAGAGCTCATCCCGATGTCTTCTTAAATTTTAAGATGCATGATCATTCCTTTGTCTACTTAAATCTTTGTATTTGCAACATATCATGTCAGGTACAAACACTGACTGTTCGTGACCTGAACGGTCGTACAATCTAGTAAAGGACATAAGATGTGCTTAAACAATTCTACTGCAGTGTATATACGATACGTACCACAGAAAAAAAGTTGTCTGTGAAATACTATTACAACAGGGAAGCAGCTAAACGTATTTCAGCTGGGAGTTGGTGGGGGAAGCAAAACCGCCACAGAAAGGGGAAGTAACTTTGGAGCTTGGTCAGTGGTTCTCAGTCCTGGCTGAGTGTGGTGATTGCTGGGGAAAGGCGGGGATGAGGAGACTAAACGGTAGTGGGAAAAACTACAAGATTAAATTTTAGAAAAAGACACAGATGCCTAGACTTCGGCCTCAGATTCAGTGGGGGTCAGTATGCACGGGATCACTACTACACAACAAGTGTGAATTTTAACTGTTACACATTTTTTTATTGTCAAATAAGATAAATGTTTTTCTTCTCAAAACAAAATATGGCATATTTTTGGCTACTCCACATCAAAAGGATCCGTTCTATTCCTTGAACCATTAGCTGAAATCGACCATTCTATTACACCTACAATAGCAAATTTTTTTTAAAAACTGAGAGCATCCCGAATTTCTATAAAAAACATTTTCAAGAATTACGTTATTTATTTGGCAACAAATACAGCCCTTCCCTCTCCTTAGTTTTCAGAAACAAATATCCCAACTATAAAGCAAAGCAAATACACTGATTTAGGTAAACAAGCCACTATATATATATTCAAAGTTCAGCAAATTGAAGTCTAATTGTAAAAATGCCCAGTGATTTTTAATTAACCAAATCAAATATATTTAATGTACGTTGACTACAAAATTGTTTGGATATTCGAGTAGTTTTGTTTAGTTAGGAGAAGGCACTGTTAGGATATAATGACCTATTGCTTTTCAACACCAACTGTCAATGCCATTAGTATCTAAACTCACTCATCCCTTAGTATAAAGCAACGACGTACATTTTTACAAATAAATAGTAATAGATGACAGAAGATACATGTAAAGGCCGCTGAGTTCAAAGTTCAAATGTAAACACATAAAGGCTTCTACGTTTAAATTAGGAGTATTACATCATTATATAATACGTATGATGTAAATATACTCCTAATTACATAACTAGAAGTATTATACGATTATATAAGTGGAAGTACCATGTAAATAAAAGACATAGCCGAGACCGTGTGAGCCATTGCAGGGCAGCTTTCGTGCACGTTCTGTTATTTCCGCAGATACAGCTCTGCAGATCGTCCCTGTCCCACTGGGAGGGGCTTTAATCTCCCTGACCTGTTCACTCTTTTGTCTGAGGACAACTAGGGGGTGGAAGTTGCTTTCATTTTTTCTTAAAAAGAAATCTCTGTCCCTGAGGACCTCCACACATGAAACCGCATCGTTTCCAGACCCGGGTCACACTTGAAGGGGTGTGTGGGCGCAGTACAGCTTCCCCAAAAATAGGCTGAAGCCCCTGAACATCCCAGTCACTGTAACTCTCGGTGACAGATTCCTGCTGCTACTAATCAGTTTCACACCAGGGAGACGCACACAGTGAAAACATGCAGATTGGGAACTGCACAGAAGTCACTTGGAAAAGGACTGAACCCCGAGCTTTCCAGCATCACCTCTCTGTGCCAAAAACACAAAAACATATGCTCCCCCCTTATTTCCCACTTTTTTTTTAAAGTAGAAAAATTAGCTCCTGGTAGACTGTTGCCTACTCAGAGCTCTGTATCACTGGTAACAAGTTAACTAGTCACTGGTATCAAGTTTTGCCATTTTGAAAGAGTGTTAGGAACGAAACATCAGTCTATTTTTCTATTACGGAAGCAAATTAGAACTGGTTCCATCCAGTGTTTTTTTCCTTCTTTAAAAAAATCATTTATTAACTGATTTTAGAGAGAGAGGGAGAAAGGGAGAGGGGGAGAGAAGTGAAAGAGAGAGAAATATCAATTGGTTGTTCCACTTACCCATGCACTCATTGGTTGGTTCTTGTATGTGCCCTGATCGGGGATGGAACCTGCAACCTCGGCGTAACAGGATGGTGTTCTAACCAACTGAGCTACCCAGGCAGGTCCCCTTCTTTCCTTACAGTACAGTTTTCAGACTTAAAATTAGCTTTCTGAATTATTGATATTATTGGCCTAAACTTATGTTGCTATTTTCAGTTCTTAACAGAGAGATGCAGGTAAGAGGCCAAGTCTGACACCTCACAGCCAAGTGGAAAACTGGAATGGCAGAGTCGCTGGGCTAATTTGGTATCAGTGTCGTGTAACATGAAGAATTGAATTGAATTCCTATGCTGGCATAATTTACATGAACAGACACTAAGTAAGAGTCTTTCAAACCCAGTAGTCAAAAGTAAAACATAGTATTTGGTACGAGTTTACTATTGTAGATAACGGATGAAATGAGACCTCTAGGTTCCTGTGCCTCAGGACTTTCCAGGTGACTTTCAGTGGCACAGACGAGAGTGGTTGATCAGATTCACTTCTGAGCATCCTGGCTGTCTGAACAGTCATTCTTCAAGGTAAGGGAAGGTGAAAACTGAAATTAATGTCAAATGTATCTGCACAGCGCAAGGGAAAAGATTGAAATAGCCATGATCCAATATTTTTATCCAGATGCAATAGTAAAACAGGAAATGTCCATTGTCATTTATAATCAAAATTAGCTGGCGAAGTCGTCTCACTGTAAAAAGTAATCAAAGCATAGGCAAATCTCAATTACTGCATTTGATTTTCTTGGCTTGACTGTCTCCATCAAATAAATCAACAATGGTTTAATTATCCAACCTAGGAAGGCATAACAAGTGTGCACAGAGTTCTGGCAGTGGTCTGATTAAGAAATAACTTCACGCGTTTGTCAGGGAAATACCAGGGACCTCACCACATGAATTAATAAAAGAGAGATCACTTTCTTCCCACCCCCTGTCAAACGCAATGCATGAGAACACACACTGACCCGGCGCTATAACTAACAGATAGGCTTTGGTATAAAGTGGTAGAAGTAGTGAATGAGAACATAATTATCTCCCTTTTTTCCAATGAACTGTACCTGAGCTTACAGTCACCATTTACATCATGAAAATAAGATTAGCGATTTTGATATTCAAACCAATAAAATTAGAGATAAAGCCTTTTCCCTAACACCCCTAGGGGTGGATCCCCCCTATCAGGACACACAAGAGCATTTCCCCTGTGCCTCCCTCTACTTCTCTCTTTGGATCCCCTGAGGTTTCCCAGCTCTACAAATCACGGACTGCTTCACTCTATCTCAAGGATCGCCGCTGTCATTCACCTTCCATCCCCGTACTCTGCCCCTCTGATCAGTAACGAGTAACCTCCAAGTCCCTGTATCGCGGCTACTGTGCTGGGTTTTGGGGCTAAAGGCAGGAAGATATTGGAAACTGAAGAAATGGCTGCTTTTCCCAGATAACACCAAAGTACGGCCTAGATTTCATGGGAGCATCCTGTATTGCATAGTTCTAGATCAGCCATTTTCAACCATTTTCATCTTAGCGCACACGTAAACTAATTATTAAAACTCTGCAGCACACCAAAAAATATATTTTTGCCACTCTGACAAAAAATAGGTATAATTTTGATTCATTCACACTGAATGACTGTTGTCATATTGGATGCTGTCCTTTTTATCTGACGGTCTAAGGGAAAAGAGGTCGGTGCTCCTGACTAAATAGCCAGGCACTGCGTGTTTTAAAAACTGTTGCAGCACAACCGGTTGAAAACCCTAGTCTAGATAAATAATCCATCTATAATATTAGCAACTGCTGGTCTTTAATAATCACTGTGACTGGACTTACCTTGTTTTTGTTTATATCAATAAAAAGTGAATCCACATGACAAAAAACTATATTGGCATACAGATTATTCAAGCAATTACTTTAAATAAAAATTGCAATATATCTTAAATTCTCCATTAAAAAAACAAAAATATTGAGATAATTAATTCAGAAATACTGTCACTATATCACCCAGTTGAAAATTGTGTACTTTACCTAAAAGTTAACCTTTGCTAGTTCATTGTGGTTAAGTCCCTGGTGTTTTCCTAACAACCACGTGAAGTTATTTCCTAACCAGACTTTTGCCAGCCCTCCGCGTACCCGTGTTAGACTTTTCTACACTGAATCATTAAACCATTGTCACATTTACTCTTATTTTAACAATTCCCTCATGCACAAGATGTGCCTGTTCTTTGACATGAGAAGTCTAGACAAGTACAGAGGATACTGCATGTTTGGGGACTGCTACTGATTTAAAGTACATTTGCAGAACTATTAATGGTAAAGCCAAAAGAATGTCTTCTAATCAGTGAATGTGTTTCTGAAGAGCTTTGTCGGAAGAGAGCTTTTAAAGTAGGGGTTTAGTCCTGGTTTACTTTCTTTCCCTGTGAAAGAGGGGTGGGTGGGAAGGGGGATTGACTGGGGGACTAAGTGATTGAGAGTCATTCATCGGCCCCCTCTACTTACCCAAGCTAATAGTGGATTACATGAGAGCCACATAGCTGCAAACAGGACCCTTAAAAAATATGCCTTTTATTTTATTGTTTTCTTTTATGTCAGTCTCTTTTATTTGGTGGTCATTTTGTCATCTTCAGCTACTTTCTAGAGGTTTCCGAGAAATTACTTAAACATTTATTTAAATAATTTTTGCTCCAAACTCTGTTACAAGTAGTTTGGATAAGAAAAACTTCGTGGCTCTAAAGTGTTAAAACACACAGTAAACTCTTGATGTGAGAATGGTATGTTTAAGGATATTGATCTTAAGTACTGTTAATGGAAGCGTTATCTCAATCTCATTCACATAATAAAAATTGCTCCAGCCACTACAGAATCTTCTGTCACTTTTTTTAAAAGAGTTTTTGAGTTTTGTTTTTTTTAAATATTTTATTTATTTATTTTTTAGAGAGGGGAAGGGAGGGAGAAAGAGAGAGAGAAATATCAATGTGTGGTTGCTTCTTGTGTGGCCCCCACTGGGGACCTGGCCCACAACCCAGGCATGTGCCCTGACTGGGGATCAAACCAGTGACCCTCTGGTTTGCAGCCCGTGCTCAATCCACTGAGCTATGCCAGCCAGGCCTGAATCTTCTGTCACTTTGATGTAGAGGTTAAACAACAAAACGGATTACCTTGTCCATCAAAACGTGCTGGAGAAAATGTCCTTGTCACATTTGGGAAAGGAGTGATACTGAAATACGGGGTAAAGTTCATGTGGAATTTGAGAAATTCAGGAAAATGCTAGTCACTTGTGAAAGGAAAAAGAATAAGGAGAATTTGATGCTATGGCTGCTGCTAGAATTTTAAGGAGAAAAGTTGTGCAATGTTGAGCTTTAACATACTCATGTGATTTGTTGAATAAGAGATGGTAACCACAAATTCTTAGGGGGATTCTTTTATTCAGTGTTGAATTAGAAACACCTGAAGGTTGTCTAAATTCAGATGCTGATCTGAGTGATTTCATGATGGATGCCTGTGAGTTTTATCTGATGTCTTATTTTGTTGTTGCTTTGGATTTCAACTTCATTATCCAACTCTTGCTAGAATGTTGTTCTCATGACAGTAAAGGATTTGCGGGGGAGCAGACTTAAAGGACAGTCTTTTTCCTAAACTTCTGTGTCTCAGTGTCCCTGGAAACTAAAGGCATGGATGAACAGAATCTACTTGTGTTTTCCTAATTTTTGCAGAAATATAAAAGGTCTTTTCCTCTTTTTACCTTGCAAGAGGTTAAAACCATACATGGATATCACTGACAGAATTTATTTAGGAGTCATAGTGCATTAGAAGAATTCATGAAATCTAGTTTAACTGTTTTTATTTATCTCTTTTTTAGCTTAGAAAATGTAGCTCTGGAATGATGAAGGGATTTACCCAAAATAATACCTAATTAAAGTAGTGAAAAGGAAACCAGGCACTCCCCATCACATGTCATTAGGGAAATGCCCATTTAAACAACAATAAAATATGACTACACACCTACCAAAGTGGCCGAAATCTGAAACGGTGAAGAACCAAATACTGGCAAGGATGTGGAGCTATGGGAACTCTCGTACACTGCTGGTGGGAGTGCAACATGATACAGCAATTTCGGAAGACAGTTTTGCAGTTTCTTATAAAACTAAACATACTCTTACCACACGATTGATCAATTATGTGGTACTGACCCACAGGAGATGAAAACTTAGGTCCACACCCAAACCTGCACATGAGTGTTTATACTTGCTTTATTTGTAATTGCCGAAACCTGCAAACACACAAGACAGCCCTTTAGTCAGTGAATGAAGACGTAAACTGTATACCTAGGCATTGGGATAGTATTCAATCCTAAAAATAAATGATTTATCAGGCCATGAGAAGACATGGAGTGACTTTAAACAGGTATTACAATACTAAGTGGAAGAAGCCAATCTGTGTGATTCCACTTATACAACATTTTGGAAAGGACAAAGTTATAGGAACAGTTACAAGATGAATGGCTGTCAGGAGTTGGGGGGTGGGGCATGGAGGAGGAATATTTAGGCAGAGCACAGAGGGTTTTTAGGGCAGTATAACTACTCTGTATAATACCATAATGATGGGCACATGTCACTATGCATTTGTTCAAACTCATAGAATGTACACCACCAAGAGTGAACCATAATGTAAAAGTATAAAGTTCGGGTGATTAAGCTGTGTAAATGTAGGCTCATCAATGGTTACAGATACAGGTAGTACTCTGATAAGGTAGGCTACTCATGGATGGGCGGTGGGGGGGAGTATATGGTATATCCTTATACCTTCCCTTCAATTTCATCATAAACCTAAAACTGGCCAGGGGCCGCTGAGAGGCAAGGGAGACCCCAGCCTGGAGGGAACCCTGGTCTGCCACAGGGAGCCCCATGCTCCCAGAAGGGACAGGGCTGCAGACAGTGAGGATTGCAGGAAGCACGAGAGGCCACCTGAATTGAAATCACAACCCAACCGCAAGACAGCCTTCTCACACCCTGGAGCCAATCTATAAACAAAGGCATGTGGTTGTGCCAGAAGCCAGCTGCTGGCGACAAAGCCGTGATATCACTGAGGGCAGGGGAGGGGGCAGGAAGGGGAGCTTGTACAGCACCTGCGCGAGCTGTCGGGGCCAGGCATGCCCCCTGGCAAACAGACGCTGCCTGTTGTGAGCAGCTGGGAAACTCCTGCCCCTTTGCGCAAAATGGCAGCCAAAAGAGGTTCCAAATGTGGGGAGCTGACAAAAATGGCAGACAGGGACACACCTTGAGACAAGCCTGATACTCTGTCACTCAGGGATTTCTGGGCCGAGTCTTTAAAATGCAAGGCTCCTGAAACTCGAGGCTTTTTCCTCTCCCCTGGCTAGCACAGTGAGCCTAAAATCCTGAGACAGGCAGGTCCCTGGGAGGCCCTGTGGTCTGGGAACCTTTCCCATTCCCCTCCCAAACAGAAGGTGGGCAGAAGCCTGGGCACTTGGCTCGGGGCCTGTTGCTCTAACTTCTGGGCTTCATGGGCTCCTGTTTTGCCTGGCATGGATGGGAACAGTTGTGAGACTGGCAATGCTGAGCACACCCAGCACTTAGGCCCTACACAGTTGGAAGCTAGCTCCCAAGAGGCAGGGTCCCCTGCTAGGATGCATCCATTGCCGAGCTCCTGCCTTTGGGATGCTACGACCCATGCACGATGGCCTGTGGGTCCTGGACTGCTTCCGGTCTCTCCCCCTGAGAGCAGCACATGGAGGCATGAGCTGGGAAGTTCCCCTGCATGACCGTCTGGAGTGACGGGGCAGCACCCCACAAACCCTGAGAGAGACCTGCAGCAAGATGGTGGCACTCTACAACCCACAAGTGCACACCCCAGGGAGGAAGGAGACCTGATTGCGTGGCCAGCTTAAGCCCCAAAAGGAGATTGTTATCTAACAATAATGAAGAACTTCTGGCTGTGACTTTGGTTTGCAGTCTTTTGCGGAGCAACTGAGGTTCTATGGCTTGCAAGAGAAAAGAGCTCAGAGCAAGAATCCTCCCAGCCCCCTCAAAATGGGAACCCTGTTAACAAAAACCTGTTTCCTTCCACACAAATATTTGTGTTATATGTATGCATAGTGATAAATGGCCCGGCCCCATGCTGCCAAGTTACAGTGTGAGTATATGGCCATGGTGGCTTTGAAACACTTCTAAATATTTCCTTCAATAGTAGGAAAAGCTAACACTAAAATGCATTTATTTTAAATAAGACATAAATTAAATCCAACATGATAAGAATGCTATCAAGAAAAGTCGACAGTCGGTTGTTTTTAGAGACTTTGCATGCTACTGAACAAAACCGGAAATGACTCTCCCTCACCAGAAATGAAACTTCAAGGCACCTGAAAAAAATCTTGCTTCCTCAGCCTAGACTCCCCCTTCTGCCTTAGTGAGTTTTCCCCTGGGGTCTTTGGTGTCTATTCCTTCCCCAAAACATTAATTATTATGTCAATTTTTTAATTTTTTACTACAATTTTATTATTTTATTTAATGATATTTTTGTTATTATGTAAACGATAAGTTATTAGTTAGACAATAATTTTAGAACTACTCAACCAGTTTCACCAGATCAGGAGTCCCAATTCTCAGACTTCTAGGGGAACTGTTTGATTGTCCTTGTGACAAACATGGAGACGCAGAGACACTGGGACCTGCCTGAACCACAGAAATGCACCTTCTGTGCATTTCTCCCATCTGAACTCCCTCCCATCTTCTGTGGTGGCCTCGGCACGGTGACTGAGCAAAGCAGAAGTGAAAGCACTGGGCCATTACAGCTGACACAATTGGGGAGTTTGGGGTTCGAACCTCTTCTGGCTTAACGAGGGTTTTGTCAGGCTGGCATAGAGGTTCACCTTCTTCTTCTTGCCAATCCTTCTTCCTTTTTCTTTCTGTTACACAAAGTTCTCCCTGATAAATATCTTGCACCTCAATTCCATGTCCGCGCCTGATTTTAGAGACTCCAGGCTACACTGGGTTTGCGCTACTCTGTCCCTGAAAAGAGCATCTTATGCAAGTAAGTCCCTCTTTTATCTAGACCTGCACATGAAAATAATTATTGTCTGGGGACCCCCTTGTTAACTTGCAGAGGGCTGCATTTTAATTGTCCCTCTGGAAACTTTCTAGCCACATACAAGATAACAAATTCAAGTGATTCTCCTTTGAACACAATAGGTATGCTCCAAATGACTGGTTATGTCTGACTGTGAAGAGGAGTAGCTATCATAATTTCACTTAGTTCATATCACCAGATACACTATTAAATATACTATAAAATAAACTCACTCTGTGTTGATGGGTCACCACGGAAAAGAATGAAATAACTTCAAATACATTACCAAATTAAAAAACACGCTTTCAGAGTCCTCAAACCGAATGTTAATAAAATAACTAATTTTAATCAGTGCTTGTTAAATGAAAAATACTTTAACTATATTACACATCTAGTTCTGGAGCACACAGAGGCTAAGAAACCTGCTCAGTATTGTCCAGCTAATAAATAGCTCAACTGGACTTCACGTCCCAGTCTGATGGACTCCGAAGTCACATCCCCCGACCACTTCTCTCTCAAGTTCCTGAAATTTCTGTTGGCTTCTTTTCACTTGGGGTTCTCCTTCTCCTTTCATTTGAGCTCCTTGAAATCAATTAAATAGCTAGGAAAGAAGAAGAAGCACATAAAGCCTGGATGTACAGAAAATAAACACACCGCAAACACATTTGGTGGCTGATCAAGAATTATTAATAGTTTTTAAACACAAACACATCTTCCATCTCAGAGTAATGGTAACTAAGTAGCTATCCTACCTTTCATATTCTTCTTTTGTCTGGTTCAGGATTTTGTGTAAGAATGTCCTGAAATATGAAGGACCCCTTTACAACGCTGCCCATCCAGTGTGCTTCAGGAGGGGGTTCCTCAAAGACCAGTGGTTTGGCTGAACTAGAGGGTGCCACGGCAGCCAGATGGAAAGCTCAATTTACATGTAATTTTGCTCTCACTGATTTATCAGCTATTCCATTGACAAAGAGAGGTGTGACTTCACGGAGTGAGAAAATGCTGTTTTCTGCTCATAGTACATTAAAAAAATTAAACCACAGCATGCTCAAAGTTAGTGTTTGACAAAGTTTATTCATCACGGCTGCCTGTCTTCGGAGCACCTCCTGCCCCCAGTCCTAGCAATTCTCAGAAGTTGAATTCTGCTCGTAATTTACCATGTGACAATCTGCATTAAGGAAAAAGAAGGAAACAGATCCTTCCTTTGGGTTTGCCCTGCACTGTGGACAGACACAGTTCTATTAAGTTGTGTTTAATAGCTTTCCATGTTCTGCATTACTTTCTTTTTCCCCCCACATGTCCATAAATTGAGTATGTTGAAGCAAATCAAAACTGATACCAGAAAAAAATAACTCTATAAAAAAGCAAATATTATTTAGGAAAAAGTGGACAATTTGTTACACATCTGAGCAGGGTTCCTATGTAAGTTGTGTCTAACTGAGCATGCAAATAAGTAAGAAGTGTCCTTAAAGTTTTTATCTTTACACAGTTTTGGAGATTCTAAGATTTGGAGAAGGAAACTAAAATGTATTCAAAATATGCTATGTGTTAATAGATATAGTTATGTGTATTTCACAAATAAGGAAATTTATGCTTTTAAAACATAAATACCTTGCCTGCATTTTTATAGCCATGAAAGGATAGAATAAGGATATAAACTTCAGTCTTTTTGGTTTAAATATCCACACTATTTCCATTATACTGTGTGCCCCCCATGGAAAAGCTTTTGCCTCACCCAGTAAAAAGGCGTGGGGGCCACCTGAAGCATGAACGTTTACAGCAGGAAAGGTCTGGATGCATCTAGAGGCTGGTTAGATCTACTCAGAGAGCTCGCTTCCTAAATATTTCCCATGCTCTAGTTCAGTTACATGCACAAAAGCATGGTCTTTATTTTGCCTCCATGGCAGAACCCACAGTGAAGAGGAGCTGCTTGAAATGGATTCAAAATAGATGCAAAAGAAGAAAAGTAAAAGTTAAGAAAAAGAAAGTCAAAACTAAAATTCAGCAGGGCCTGGAATTATCAGAAGAAATACCTGCATATTATTAAACTAGCTAATAACAACAGAAAAGAGACATCTGAAAAATGAGAAATAGTACCTGAACTTTGAACCTAGCCTCCCACTAAAAGCCAAGGAAAACTATGTTCCTATTAAAAAAAAAAGGGAAGGGAAATTATTTAGGTAAAATCTCACACCAACTTAATTAACATAGAGAAATAGAGACCAAGTAGCAGAATATTTTCCTGTAGATAATAAAAATATGCTAATAAGACTTACTCAAAAACAAATCAAACTGTAATATATTAATTTAAAATGAGTTTAAAATATTTAAGAAAATACATGACATGGATAATAGCATATATTAGAGTTAAAAACAATGCTTACAAATTAGAAAATTATCCTAAAATCATTTTAGAAATGAAGACTGAACTTGAAAGAAAATGAGAATAAAAATGCATTTAAAATTTACTAAGATATAAAGAATTAAAAAAGAAACTTTTAAAAATAAAGAAGTGAACATGAATGTAGATAGATGAAAATTGAAGATCGACAAAGAAGACCCAACCTACAAATAATAGAAGGCCTGAAAAAATATTGGGTTAGTCAAAAAGTCTGCATGGGTTTTTTTTTTCAGTAAAATAAAAGACACATTTTTCATTTTCACCAATAACTTTATTGATTTGGATATTGTGAGATGCCGGCTGCCTCCCCTGTGGTATAACATTAATTGTTCTCAATTAATATCTCAGTTTGATCACTATAAACTTCAACTGGTCTACCCAATCATGGAGCATCGTCCAGAGGGAAATCTCCAGCACAAAACTTCGCAAACCACTTCTGACACATTCAATCAGGCACAGCACCTTCTCCATGCACTGCACAAATCTTTTTGTGTATTTCAGTTGCATTTTTACCTTTCTTGAAGTAATAAAGCATAACACGTTGAAAATGTTGCTTATTTTTTCTATCTTTAATGTTAAAAAGACTGCACAAAAATTCACCAATTATGATGTTTTTTTCTTAATGCACACTGATATGACAGCTGTCACAATACGATTTAACTAGATTGTTTCAAATGAAGTTAAAGACAACTGAGCACTACTAGAGCCATTTTATAGAAAAAGACAAATGAAGTTTTTGGCCAACCCAATAATTTAAGAAAGCTTTCTAAAATTTTTAAAAATTTGAAAAATCCCTTTGGAATCTAAACAAAAAAAAAAGCAATGACTTATAAGGGACAAATAATTATATCATCAGTGGATTTTTTAATAGGAACATGTTATTCCAGAAGAAAATGGAGTAAAATAATTAAGATACTCAACAAAGGAAAATATAAACAACTATTTTTATTTTTTACCCAAAACACTGACCTTTAATTATAAGGGGCACGTACAACATGCAGTAATTCAGGATGGATTTTTCCCAGAGAGCACTTTCTAAGGAATGTCCTAAAGAACAAGCTTCAGACGACCAAAATGACGAAAGAAACATCACTGTAAGGGACAGTGGTCTCTATAGTTATGTATAGAACTAAGACAAATTGAGAGTTAAAAGTGAAGAGTTATACACTATGGTGACGATATTATCTCATAGTATAGGCATAGTACAACTGTTAAAATATGACAGGAGAGGAGAAATAGGATTGCATATGAAAAAATGTGTAGCTGTTTTGAGTAGTTGTAAGTGCTGATGTTGTATTAATATTATTATTTTGAAACTTGTGTGCATGTAATGTGGGAAAAAGCAAATGAGTATTGATGGCACATTTTAATTCTTCACCTCTCATGCCCTGAAAAATTAGGATTCTCACTATGGAAAAAAATACAAATGTAATATAGAAGAAACTCAGTAAAAATCCTTTAAGTTTGAATTGAAAATAGCAATATTAAATCACATGGTATTTTAATCGTCTTCTATCTCTGTGCAATAAAAAGGCAGAAGCGATTATCAACCCAGTAGCAAATCGCATCTGTAGGCCCAGATTCTGACCTTAAAATACCATTTCCAATAAAAAGAGATAAAGCGTCTTGTAGATATGGCTGATTCCATGTATTTAGATAAAAATATGCAACATTTTGTCAGATCAGATAGCTAGCAAGTTATCAAAAACTTCTACTGTCATGTCAAAGGCCTAAGGTCAAGGATTAGAAATTTGAGCTTCCAGAGGTATGACAATTATAATGGGTTGAACCATACTACATGTATATATTTTTAAGATTTTATTTATTTATCTTTAGAAGGAAGGGAAGGAGAGAGAGAGAGAGAAACATCAATGTATGGTTGCCTCTCATGTGTCCCCCGCTGGGAACTGGCCTGCAACCCAGGCATGTGCCCTGACCGGGAATCGAACTGCGATCCTCTGATTCACAGGCCCGCGCTCAATCCACTGAGCTACACTGGCCAGGGCATACTACATATATTTTAAAACTGAATAAATAAAAGGAAAGAATCTGCATTTATTCCTCCTTTTCTATGTGAGCCGTTTACTGAGTCTTCAAACACTAGGTGAGTAAGCATCCACTTTTGAAATTATTTCAGGAAATAAGTGAAAAAGAAATGAGAAAATATCACCATGACTATGTAAGCATCTAAATCCAAACAGCTGAAAATTGTACCAAAAAATGACCTAAGTTATTCAGCAAGTAAATTCTAAGAAAATTAAAAGGGATTGTGTATATTAAATGAGACATCAAAGACATGGCTCAAAAAGATGTAATTAACTGAACTATCCTATACGGGTGCACATTGGCTAAGAAATCCATAAACAACTGAGCACTGAGAAAGTCAGGGAGTACTTGCATTTGGAGGGAGGAGGCGTGACTTCCTCGGCAGGTGGCAAAGCTAGTTCTTGACCTGGATGACACTTAGAAAATTGTTTGCCTTATAAAAATTCATCCAGCGATGACTTTCTCATGTGCACTTTTCTGTAGTTGTGCTTTATTTTATAACAAAAAAGGTTTCTAAGAGAAACTAAGAATGAAGGTTTGAGTCAAATAAATGTGAGTTCTAATTCTGGCCCCGCACTTATTATCTGTGCGACCGGCGAGTTCACCTCTGAGCCGGAGCTCCCTCCTTAATGAAATGTGAATAAAAGAAAGTGCGTGTGCCCTCTGTAGCCGTCCCAAGGATGAAAAGCGATGAGCTCTACCAGGGGTCTGGCCCAGAGTGGCTGCCCTCCTGATATTGCTTCCTTTCCCTTCTCTCTCCACGTAATTCTCATTTTCCTTGGACATTGCAGTTTTTCGACCAAGTATTACCGATACTTTTATTTAATCGAATAACAGTTTCAGATAGTGGGATAGACAGCATCCTCTGAAGGCCTATCTTAAATAACTAGAATGTGCCCTGGCTGGCATAGCTCAGTGGATTGAGCACGGGCCTGTGAAGCAAAGGGTCACTGGTTCAGTTCCCAGTCAGGGCACATGCCTGGGTTGCAGGCCAGGTCCCTGGTGGGGGACACATGAGAGGAAACCACACATTGATGTTTCTCTCCCACTCTTTCTCCTTCCCTTCCCCTCTCTCTAAAAATAAATAAATAAATATTTTTAAAAAATAACTAGAATGTGTCCCTTCAAATTGCCACTGAGACCTAACAGCACCGACTGGGGCCCTCGCCTAAGGGTCCAATGTCTCCCCTTTGTCAAATCCTAGAGCACTTTATTACACAACAGTGCCCCTTAATTCTGGCTAGGAATAATAATGATGATTACTATTTTGTGGAGCAATGGGTAATAATTAAGCTTTTAATGATGGCATTTCATTTATCATAAAAAGCATGTTCCTTTCGAGGAGTAGGTACTCAATATATTTTTTAAAGTGATTGATCGTGTGGAGTTTACTTTAACAGGCTCTTAGTAATGATGGAAACAATCTGATGTAGAATGCGATGTCAACATAATTCAAGGTGCTTTTCTGGAATAGTTAGTTTCCAGTGAAAATGTCAGTGGAGATGGGTGGCAGTGAGGTGGGAGCCCCAGTCCCCTTCCATCCGTCCAGACCTGAGTCCCATCCTTGGTTTTATTTCCAATAACCACTGTTGTGTGCTGAGGGTTTCCCATGTACCATTTATGAGCTTATTTAATCCTTACAGTGACTCGGAGACATAGCTATGTCTCCAACTTTCAGACAGAGAAACTGGCTCACAGAAATGGTAACTAGGAAACAAAAGGGCACATATCTCATAGAAAGGGGAGCTGGGAATTCGCACGCAATTGGCCTGACTCTGAGAACCACCCTGAACCAGGTGATCTCTGCAATCCCTTCTGGTGCTAACACTCAAGGACTGGGGAAACCTCTCCTCCAAATGAATTTTTCCTAATCTATTAACCCAGGAGCCCCTTCAGTGACACATGTCTTCTTTGTTGCCTTTATGTCTCTCGCTGGCATCAACATCAAAAAACCTCGCTCCACGAGGAGCACAGAACCTGGGACAAGGTCTCACCCACAGCGGCAGTATGTCACCATCAACGGCAAATGAGAATTTGAAGATCACATTTGCTTTTTAGCTAGAGACCTTTCTCAGGCTCTTTTCTGTTTCCACAAATCAGGCTTCTGATATTGAGCTTGACTGTAATTCTTTATACTGTTTACTTAAAGGAAATGGAAACACAACCTGTCGGGGAAGACAGAGCAACACTTGCATTTTAAATTAGTCACAGACTTATCAGCTCCTGCAACTTCTTGTAATGGAAAAACGACCCAGGGGACACTGTCGTGTAATATCAGCATAACAGGCTTTGAGTGAGTGACATGTTTACATTGCATGCAGAGCTGTTTGATTTTCTTCCTTATTTTCTTCATGGCAGTTTTGAACTTACCTGGAATTATTCTCTCCAATTTACCAGAAGGTCTCCTGTTTCTGCCTCCTTCTACCTAATGAAATCATTATTTTCTGAGGTCAGGTCCTTATTACCACTTCTCTGAACTTTTAGAGTCTCCTGCGTGATAACCCTCCTCCCAATTTATTTTCTCCCTGATCTATTCAACTCATTATGGCCAAATTTATCTTCCGGAGGAACAGTTCTCTGTTAAGTCACCTACCTAATGTAAAAAAAAAAAAACATGTAAAGTATTTCTGCTTATAGAAAAAAATCACAATTGTTAGTAAAGCCTTTAGGTTCACCTTATCTGACTTCAAACTCTTTTTTCATCCTTGTTTTTCCTTGATTATCTTAACCCAACACAGGCCAAGTTGGCCAAATCTCTATTTCTGCTCAGAGAGTTGTTGTCACTCTCCCTTACATTTTTACTTCTTTGCATCTCCGAGGCCCCAAGTTAATTAGGCCATGAACATGAAGAAAAATGGCCGCCATGTTGTTGTTGACTATAGCCAAGACAGTCCATGTACAGTAGACAAATTCACTTGAAATTACTTCTGTCGGCAAACTTTCTTGTCTTGGTTTTAGAAGGAAAAAAAATTAGAAAAAAAGTAATGTATTTTTAGAGCATAAAAAAGAAAATAAAATAGAGAATATGGCACTGTAAAGCCAGCCAGCAAAATAGCTACAGAAAAATGGTAACATTCAATCTTTTTTTATTTATCCAGAACCCTGCATAAATGATCCTCCTGAACTTAATTTCAAGAAAAATAACTCCCCACTTCCTCAAATCCTACAGTTCATTTTTTTACAGTTTCCCCCAAACTTTGTTGAAAATATACGAGAACCTTGTGAAAGAAATATGTTCTTCTCCAAAGCTTTAGGAAGCTCTGGTTGCTCACCAAGTCAGTTGTGTGAAACAATGCAGAAGGAGAACTAATGTGTCCTTGGAACCCTCGGAGCATTTTTTAGAAGCGGAAGGTGAAATAATACTGAACTGAAGCCTGTAGCACACTGCATCTTGAGCATGGCACGGCTTTAATAATGTATCGTAAAATCATGGTGTCGGCTGGGGAGGAGCGATGGGGGTGCATTTTATTAAGTGAGAAAAGAAGATTTATAGGTAAGTCACTGGAGAAGAGTTATAGTGAATCATGCATTTGCTAACAAAAGGTGTCGAGAACAATATTTTTTTCCTGCTTTGTCAACATCTAATGCCCATTTATCTCTGTTACAGGATTCATACACAGTCACAATCACTCAATAAATTCATCACCATGGATTGTAAAGCTTAAGACAGGGTCAGAAAGCTCACAGAAAGCATCAGTAATCTATCCCACAGAGGGCTGGGAAATGTTAATGGTGGGAACCGGGTGCACAGGGGACCCAGTTTCCATTACAAAAGTGACCCACCATCAGTCATCATCTCAATAGGTCATCCTGAAATGCCATGAGCTTGGGCTGGCTAGAAAAAAGTACTGCCCAGATCAAAGCTGCCAGGTCAGAACACAACTGCTTCTGAAACTTCGTGCTAGAGCTTAAGCTAAAGTGAGTTCCCCTAAGATTACGAAGACAGATTTCCAGGGGACAGAGACAAAGGAGAAGCACCATGTCAGCCGGCTGCCTGCTGGGTGCACCATGACAGCACTTCGGAATAAGCAGCACTTGTCTCTGTTTCCCGTATTTGGTATTATAACCTTGAGATGTAGCTGCATGCTCTGTGACTTATAGATGTTGTCAACATGTTGTATGGTAGTCTCCCTTTTTAGGTCATTCTGCAAGTTCAGCAAAAACTGTGTTAGCATGAGGCATGAGATTCAGGCTTACCTTTTAGCTTTAATTTCCAAACAATAATTTCAAAACTCATGATATAGACATGGTTATGGAAATATAGCTATATATATATATATATATATATATATATATATATATATATATATATATATATATATATCTTTACACCAGAATAATCTCCATACTCAAAGTCAATGGAAGCAGTATTTTTACATCAATTCAACTTTATTTGCATAGTAATTACTTTAATAAATGTTCATTTGGTGCTATTCTGTGGCAGGCATCACATGCGATGCTGCATATAAAACAATCAACAAGATACACAGGCCACAGACTACATGCAGATGTTGAATGTTTGGCTATGCCAAGCACATTATTTTTACAACTGCCCTAGAGGCCAAAGAGAGGATTTTTGCATCTCTAATGAATCACCTGATGGTTTGAACTGTGATCCAAATACAGGAAAATGATCGATGCTACCAGTCAACCCACAGGCAACACCCCAGTCATCCTCTTCAGCCTCCCAAATTTGTTGATATTGTTTCTTGATCCTCCATAGCTCTGTCCCTTGTTTTCTGCTTGGCACAACTGACTAATCTTTCATGGCTCAAACCAATTGTCACTTTTTCTCTGAAGTCCTCTCTGAAATTCTCCAGCCAGGATGAATCACATCATAATAGGACTTCTTATAGCATTCCATACCTGCCTTTATTAAGAACTTAACAGGTAGAGGTTATTGGCCATTAGTTTGTGTTCCCATGAGTTCATGGGAGTTAGCAACAGTGTCTAACTCATTTTCATATCACCATTTCCAGGGACTATTCTAGCTTACAAAGGATTCTCAGTAATGGTAGGTCAAGCTGTAAGAATATACTCTGAACCAGGGAACATAAGGGTTTCCCAAGGGTGCTCTTTGAGAGAGCTGATTAGCCCTGAGTCCTCATCAGAGCAATGAACAGAGTGCTGATGGCCACACATTTTAACAGACATTCAAGGGCTCAAACAAGGCTATTTTGCTTTGGAAGTGACCATAGAAGAAGAATCATAGAAAACTTCAATACATGATGGATGTGATTATGAAGACAGGGAAGAGCTATTCAACACTGACTCTCTAGGCTGATAAGAGAGAAGCCCTTTTCCTTTGAGGGTGAGAAGTGGCTGGAAGACCCAAAAGGAAGGGAAGGGACTCTTTCAGGAGAGGAGCTTTTGGTCCCAAATTCCATTGTACTCTATCAGAGGGGGAGAAGCAGACACCATAACTCTAGTTATATGTGTGTGTGTGTGTGTGTGTGTGTGTGTGTGTACAAGAATATACACACACACACCCATATTCTTAAAACTTTTAAAAATCTGTTTCAATTCCTCTTTTCGGCATTTATTTTATACGTAGTATAGGACAGATAATTTACCTCACAGAGGCTCATTTTTCTCACATAGAAATGCTAATGATTTTCTTACATGATTTTTGTGAGGATTAAATCAATTAGAAGTGTATGAATGTTCTTGGTGCACACACATAGTAATAATACAATGAGTGTCAGGTGGATCTAAGTTGGCAAGGATGAGAATTTTTTTAAAATATTGCTGTCTGGAAAACTTGTTGAATGGAAGAACCAGAAACCTAGTGAAGAACTCAAAATGCCTCCAGAGATTTTGAAACAAGCTCCTCCCAATCATAGTCCAAGAGTGGCCAAGCCTTCCTAAGTTAGCCAACACCACCTGAGAATGCAAGCCAGAGCTGAGAGCAATCTTGAAGATGACCGAATCCCCAATTAACTGACACTGACCAAACTTTTATTTTAAATATAATATAATTAAGAAACCATTTCCTGAGAGCTTTGGAGTTCTTCGCAATGAACTGTGCTCACTGTTTCATGACAAGGAGACTACCCTGCTAAGACAGGAGGCGGCACAGTAAGAGCTCTGAGACTGCGCTGCTGTTGCTGGCCAGCCTCTGGCATCCTGGTTGCCAAGAAACGCCTTTTACCACTTTGGTACAACGGGTAGCAAATCAAGGCAAGGAGAAGGAGGGAGACATGCTCCACCCACTAACTCAGCAGTCCTGATCCTGGTCCAATAATATTGCCAGATATTCCAACATCACAAGAAACACTATGTTAGCACAGGAGGAGGGAAGTCCTTGAAATTCTATGTATCTTGCCCACTCTCTGGGAAAGAAAGGCTTTGAAACCATGTGTTCATCCCAAGGCCTGGTAGGTGGGAGGGGCTCCACAGTGCCCAAAGAGAGAAGTCCATAAAAACAACTTTGGTTAATTGCCTACTTCTGGTCACTATCTGTTTTATGAGGGAGTCCTTAATGCTTACAGGAAGAGCCCATAAATAACTTCGGGTAACTGCTCCAGCTTTAATTAACTGCCTCCTGTCATGTATCTGATTTATAACAAGATGAACAAATGGGGTCTGGAGCAAAATATGGATTCAGGCTAACAGACCTCCACACATACCTACGTTTAGGCAGTCATGCCCGCCCCCCGGGGAAAGTTGGCACCAACTTTACCCATCAATCAAACTGTAACTTCTTCACCCCCATCCCACCAACTGTGTAAGTCCCCCAAACAAAGGACCTGATGCTCTTGCCACCCTTGCCCTTGCCTCCTGCAACCCTTACTTTGCCCTGTCCTGAACCTATGCCTTTCACCCCCCACCTCAACAAGGCCCATTCTCTTTCATGAGAACATATCACTCATTAAACTCGCTCACACACTAATAGGTTTGCTGATCTGTAATTCTTTACTGTGTTGGCCAGAAGAACTAAGTTAACATAAATGATATCAAAAGCTGGGATCCTGACTTGGATTCCACCCTACCCTTTGTCTCCTCCCATAACATTGCCATTCCTGTTTTCTTTCTCTCATGCTGTTGGAAATCTCCCTAAAACACATCAGTCTCTTTTTCTGCCTTAGAAGATGCTGTCCCACAAATATAATTGAATCTTTCTATGATGAGTGAGCATCCTGCCCTGCCTTTTGGGCATCATTTGGAGTCTCCAGGACCACGGTATAGTATTATAGTTGTAAATATAAAGGATAAAGATTGGTCTGTGTCTATTTGACCACAGGATATACTTTGAACATTAGTCTTTTGGGGGAAAAATCCTTTCTTACCACTTATTTTCTTGTGAATTTCTTTTTTACTGAAATTATGCACAGAAGAAACACAATCTTAGTTGATTGAAGCTTTATTGAATTTCCATTGCTGGGAGGCACAATGTACCTTATTTTGGAACAATAGCTTTGGGATGGGAATGTGGGAAATGGTCTTGAAAATGCACCCTGGCTTATTTATCAGAGGGAGAAATTTCATAGAAGCATTTTCTATTAACTGTTCAAGGCATGGAAACACTTAAGAAGTTGCTGGGGAGTTCTGATGAGCATCTTTCTCAAATGAATTGACAAATGCATGGGTCTTTCATATCTTCTTTTTTGTTCTCCTGAAAACCTTTAATTCAGAATATGAAATTGCCAAGCCACACTTCATTTATCTCAGCCTATTGTCTACTAAGTGTGACTTGGAAATTGGAAAGCCCTTGATCTTTAATGGTTACTCTAATGCCTTCATGTGCTTCATTCTGCCCCTCTGGGCTACGAGCAGCAGGGCTATTTCAATAGAAATGCTTTGCTACAGAAGTTTTCCAATGTGAACACATTTTTACTTTAAAAACGAGGCAGTCCAAAATGATCACATTTGCCTCAACGGGAATTCAGCATGTGCAGTGTCTCTACAGTGGGGAATGGCCTGCTATGGGTGTTGCAATTGGTCAATGAAAGTCTACAGTCTGCCATGGTGGTAAGTAACGACCTGGTTGATTGATTAACTGATTTTCCACACAGAAAAATCTAGATGAACTGGTTTAGAAACCACATTAACTTTAAGTACTGTTCCCTCCTTCCTTCCTCATGAATCATTTAGTTTGCTGATTCAGTTGACTGAATTATGCAATTGATTAAGAGTATTCTCTAGGTCTAAAGTTCTAATACAGAAAGGCCTAACTTGCTTGAATGCAACTGATGCACACAAAAGCAAGACTCTGCCATCACCCCACTTATATGTAACACATTAGGTGCACCTGCTGTCACTTCCACTGGCATTAAAAAGGGTGCCTCTGTATTTAAAATTCTACTGAACACCGTTCCATTTCCTACCTTCACTTTACTCTTGCCTGGCAAAGGAATTGCAATTAACTCACATACCTGGAAGAAGAGTTGTTTTATTGGAATCTTGATTTTCCCCCAGATAGACCTGGCCTAAATTCCTTCCCAGGTATGCTCAGAGGGAGCTCACACAAAGGCTGATTTTGTTTCCACTTATGCACGCTCCTTCCCAGGCATTACACACCAGGATGACATCCCAGTTAGAGAGGTGGAAGGCTGACCCACTTTTCAATCACTTCTTTATGACTTGTTGTGTAAGCATACCCGAGTGAGCCTGAAAGATCGGTTATATCATACAACTGGCCTGAAAATCCCCTTCCTGGCAACTCCCCCTCAAGAACAATGTCATGGTGGGTGACTTCCCACACCCCCAGAGCAATCAAAAGTAATTAGTAGCTCCTTTGTGTGGTTGAAATTCTAGATTTCCCTACCATTCCCCACCTCTTAAAATAGGCACAGTAGAGAAAAGTGAAATTCTCTAGTTTTTAGGCCACTATTTTAAGAGTTCAGGATAGTTGAGGGTTTTAGGAAAAGTTGCCACCTTTTATAGCAGTTTACTCACAAAGGGAGTAGACTTTCGTTCAGAGTCAAAGCGAAGATTATCAGACCAAGAAAGTACACTCTTCCTTTGGTTAGATTTTACCATTGTTCTTAATCCTGAGTTGGCAAAGCTTTCTGAGCTTTTGGTGAGAACCCCTGAGAATGCACAGGGAAATTAAAAGAGAATTTGTTGCCAATCGTAAGAGTTGCAATGCAAATTTGGCTTTCCAAGTAGCTTAGAGCAGTGGCTCCCAAAGTGTGGCTCTCAATCAGTAACATTAGCATCACTTAGGAACTGGCTGCATGCCCTAATACCTATTGAATTTAAGAGCTGGAGATGAGGCCTAGCAATCTATGTCTAACAAGCCCTCTAGGTGATTCCAAACTATTCTAAAGTCACAGAGCCATAGCCCTTGTGAAGAGGCTTTGCTGTGTGCTGTAGCAAAGCTGCATATTTAGCTCTAGGGAAAACTGTCAGGATCCTTCCCTGCCTAAGCGCACCATTGGGAAGACTCAGAGGCAAAACAGGTGAATTTCTTACCAGCTGTTGCCTTAAAGGGGTTGGGTGGGTTTAAAAAATTAAGTTCAATGTTTGCAAGTATCAGTAACTAAGAAATGTTAGAGACATTCTTTTCTATAAGAAGGATGAGAATAAGATAGAGGAAGATGCCACACATGTGGAATTACATTGGACACATCCTTTTACATGAGTGCTCCACTCGTGTTCACCATAACACTATTTTTTCACTGTATTTTCCAGTAGAGAAAGCTAGAGAAATGGTGAGCCAGGTGAGAACAGTCTTTTTCTTTGAAATGTCCTTTTTAAGAATTTTACCCAGTGGAGGGATCCAGGAAGGACATCAGTGTAGGGAAAGTTTAATCCACCTCAGGAGTCCCTTCAGTGTTGTAACAGAGCCAGGAGAATGTCCGTGGAGCAAAAGCCCGTGGAGCAAAATTTCTAAGAAATTACTTGGTAGCTTAGAACTTGGATTTCTTCCTTGAATTCATCTCATTGGGTGGAAGCACTCTTCATAGCTCTCATAAAATGTTCCTTACTAATATCTATAACCAGTGAAATGTTAAGGAAAGAAAGAACCAATTACTGTTAAATCTACAAATTGCCTTAAAATTAATATTTTAATCCTAAGGATTAGATCTTGTTTAGCATGTTGGGAACCTTTGTGTATTGGAGAAAAATGTACACAGCCTGAGTGTTTATGCATCATGAAAAAAAAAAATACTTACTGACAATTAACCTGGGAGAGCTCTTTCGGTCCTGGAAATGCAACAGTAAACAAGATAAATTCCCTGACCTCCTGGGAGCTAATCTAGAAAATGAGAGAGACAAAGGCAAAAAAAGCACATAATATGAGACCAAGGAGTGATGAGTACAATGAAGGAATATGCAGGAGGGGGAGGAGAGAGAAGTTTTGCCCTTCTAGTCTTACAACAAAGATAATCATCATGTTCACTGTGCATGGATTTTCTTCTTAGAATTAAGCAGCCTCATTTGGCAAAATATTACCAAGGTTTTCCTCACCCACAGTGGCTAATAATTGGGTGAGAAATGGCATCTCAGCCAAAGATGGTGCTCCATGGGCTGATAGACAGCATTGTCTGACATGAAAATCATCTAAGGCAAATCAGACCCCTTTGTGTTTCGTACTGAAAATATGAAAAGAACTCTCTGGTCTGGAGTTTAAGAGATAGGAAGAGAACTGACAACCAGAAAGGGGCCTGTTAACCACTATTCCTGGGCCCAGTGGGGCCTCAGGAAACATGTGGAGGCCTTGGTACCAGTATGGAAAATCAGTACTTTTCCTGAGTGAATCTTCTTTGGGAGAAGGTACTGCAAAAGGTTCACCCTACATCCTCTCATTGGGCCTGGGAGCACCGTAGCCGTAGAAGGAGGGTGAGAAGTCCTAGATAAGCATTCTATGACAAGTCCAAAGCCTGTGTACCCAGTGCATGGAAAGCCGAAACTCAAAACATCAGGGATTGGAATAAAGAAATGTTTATTGATTGAGAAGGCACCAACCTAGAAGATGAGAGACCCAATCCTCAAATCCATCTTACCAAAGATAGCATTCAGGCTTCTTTTATGTCAAGGGAAGGGGAAACAGAAGAGTTAAGAGGTGAGTGACCACTCTAGGTATCTGGGCACTAGCAGGGGTCCCAGGAGAATTGTGCTAGTTGATGTGAGTCTGGATATGAGGTTCCTGCAGATCTTTGCTAAATAGTACATACTTCCTTTATCTCCACAAGGGAGGCACTTTGTGGGAATGGGCTGTTTTTGTAAAACTCAAGCCACAGACAGAATTCCTACAGAGATTAGCATGTCTGTATGTAAGACTAAGCTGAAGCTACTAGCATGAAAGCCATGGAAACAACACAGGCTTGAACAAGATAGAGTCAGAGAGGGTGAACGCTTCACTCTGTTACAATTTCACTCAAGGGTTCAGAGGTAGATCTTTAACCCATCCCACTATCTTATGCTTAAGAGAAGAAGTACCACATAAACAGGGGAATTGATTTGTATGTGTGTGTATGTGTTCTTCAGTTGGATTCACAAAAATGAATGGAACAAACCGCACACACATTTGTTAATACTCTGCCAAATATGTGGGATTTAATAGCACAAGGAAGCTCAGCTCTATTCCCTGGTACATGATTGGATAGCATATTCCATATTCCAGTAGGGAAAGCCCCAAGAATGGAAGGAGGATGGCTTCCCTAACCCCAGGAGTAGGTTAAATTCCCCTGTTCTATGTTCTCATAGCTCCTAAAACTTCACTGCTATTTAACATTCGTCACAACGGGATGATTCGTTCTAAGTCTATGCTCCCCACTCTGCCATAGACCTCATGCAGTCAAGTGCCATGTTCTGTCTTGTCAATCCTCACACCTCCTGCCTTCATTGTAAACCCTAGAAGACAGATAGTAGTTGCTCAATAAATGTGTTGAAATTGATTAAAATAAACTGAATTAAATGTATTAATTTATTTCAGTAAATTTAATTCTATTTATTTTAATTGAATTTCAATTATTTTAATGGAGTTTGTTTTTGTTGCTATCATTTTATAAAGATTATCTTTACATTTTTCTCTCAAAATGGAGAACTGGAAATGCTGCATTAACATCTAAATTCACTTGGGTGTTTAACGTGATATTGGGAACATGAGGCATGGTTGGGGAAAAACATTTGTTCTTTGTTGCTCAATGCAAATTATTACCTAGCTTTCATATTCCTGTATATGCCTACATAGTCTTCACTTCCTCTGCCTCCTCTATTTACCTGCATGTATTATAAAGGCACATACATTTTT
The DNA here is from genome assembly GCA_004027735.1 of Carollia perspicillata. Lineage (NCBI taxonomy): Eukaryota > Metazoa > Chordata > Mammalia > Chiroptera > Phyllostomidae > Carollia > Carollia perspicillata. Next base: position 53,556 of record PVKM010000605.1, read on the forward strand.
CAAAAGATGGGCTCAGATATTTCTGCAGTGGATGTGCTAAAATTAGATTTAGAAACAATTTCCCAAAGCCTGGAGTAGAGCAGGTGCCAGCGTATCAGGATTACAAATGGCAAACAGAGCACGAGAGACTGCAGGCCAATCATCCGAGTTAGTGACCGGATAGGATATAAAACAGTATTCTAATCTTCTCTGAAGGGGAATAAACTCCTCCATGCACACCTTTGTTTAAATTTCAGGACAAAGGTAACACAATTTTTTCCTGTATTTTCTCATAAGTTGTATGCAGACAAAAGCAATCTGGGTATACATTATGACATTCCTGTTAGGAGTCAGTGTGCATCAGCAAACGTGAAATGCTATCTCTTGATTCTTAGACTACAGGTCAATGGCTAGCATGCCTCTCCCAGAATGCCCAGGCCAGCAGCAGGAAGCCAGAACACTGTGTCCCGGGATTTCTGATTACAGCTGGTACCCATTGCAAGGCCTGCATTTAACCTGCTCGGGGATTCTGCTTCATCCGGATAGCACGGAGATTTCAATAAGCCCTGATGGGTGATGATGGTACTCAAATATATTTATCAACTGAATGAGAACTATAATTCCCAACAGGGGATTTCACAGTATTGCCATTTAGAAATGGCAGGTTTACTCATGCCTATCTAAAAATAGCCTCTGGACTGTTCATGCTACGAGCCTTTCTTAGGGGTCACACCTTGTAGACCTGTATTTGGCGTGTGTCAGATCCACCTTCTTATATGTGTCATTGCTGCCATGAGGTGTGGACCTGAGGAGTCAGACATCCGACAGTAAGAAACTATTGATAACAGCAAAGAGCTGATTTACGAGTATCGTCTGTGGCTATTTGACTCACTCTTGCATGTAGTAATGAATTATAAAAGGCAAGAATGTGAAGATATGGTTCATGCTGAGCCGAGTAGCAGCAACAAATGTTGAGATGGCCCTGGTTCTTCCTGACCATATTCTCCCATTTCTGCTCCAGAGGCACATCAGAGCAATACCTGCAGTAAATAGTCAATCCTAAAATTGTTATACCTACCTACCGTCACCTGCCAAACAGACTGGGCATAGACCCTTTTTGCTTTGATATGGGCTGAATAGTTCCCCCCTAAAGTTCATAGATTGAAGCCCTAACCCTCAATGTGACTGTGTTTGGAGATCAGGTATTTAATAGGGCAATTGAGGGTAACTGAAATCACATGGGTAGAGACTTAATCCAATAGAACCGGTGTCTTTACAAGAAGAGGAGCACCAGGGATGTGTGTGTACAGAGGTCATCCCTGAGCTGTGATGCTCTTCTGGAACTTTCTAAATCCCTGGTTCATCTTTTTTTCTTCTTTTTTCCTGGTCCATCTTTGGAGGCAGTGCTTCTTTTGTCTTTATGGTTCTCTACACATTGCAGTCAAATATCTGTAAATGAAATGCGTCCTCTTTCCATAATCCCTATAACATACCTTTTTACATCTGACACCAGTCATTGCTATATTCTGAAACTCAGTGCTCATGATAGATAGTATAAATCAAATGTCCAACCCCAAAATAAGTAGAAGTAGAAGTTAGGAATGATTCAGAATAGTGTGATTTAAAATGGTTTATTTGCCTTAAATAAAATGTTAAATTAAGCAATTATGTGTTCAGAAATGAAGCTTAGGAATCTTTTTGTTCAAGGACAGATTGACAGTGGAATGTGAGTATGTATTTGGGAATTCTGCATTGTCTGTCTGCATGTAAATTTACAAATTGATGCCCAATCACTGAATCTGTATGTCAAACTTAATCTACTTTGTGTCAACATCAGTGACGATGTAAGAATTTCTTTGGGGCTGAGCTCCAGCTGGTTGGAACGATGGGTCCCTAGGCTTGACCTAGAGCCGTATTTGCTTAGCAGGTGCACTTAGACTGTGGATTTCTTTGAAGTAGGTCCAATGTAAACAACAATGGGAAAACACTGGAGGTGCTGCCTTTGGCCACTACCCCTAGGTGATGTTCCACTGATTAAAGTGAAAGAACATCCCTTCAGCATCTGTACCTTGGCATTCCCTCACCATTCTATCCCCTCCACAAGCTTTTCTGGACCATTGACCTAACACTTGCTCCCCTTACTCCTCTCCTGAACATAAGGATTTTCAGCGTTAACAGAAGCAGAGAAAACACATCCTCAACCATGGCTTTCTGCACCTCAGTCTCCTCCTCCTCATGTTTAGTGATTCAGCCTCAAGAGACCAGCTGTTTGAAAGCACACACAACACCCCAAGGAACCCCCTTGGGGCACCCACAGAGACCTCACTCAGAAACACAGAACAACTGAATGGATGGGCATGAGCAGGCCAGTAGATGAATGAGACTTTAGTCCTTTGTGTAAGAAGCCCACCTGTGGATTTCTTTGTCTTTCTTGACCGACTAACGTCCTTACCTTCCTCTGCTGCAAGTCCTCCCTGCAGAGCCCTGTTTCAAGTCCTTCTTTCAGTGTTATTGGGATGGGAAATCAGAACAGGAAACTGCGAGAGACTGGATGTGGGCATGCCTCAGAAGAAATAGGGTTAATAACACAACTGCTAGATTCTGTTCTTTCTCCATGGACAAAACATACCATATCGATTAAGTAGCAAGAGGTGGTGCATGAGAAAAGATTGCAATGTGGCAAATCACTCCTTGTCTTGCGATCCTTTGGTAATAACATAAGGGCCAATTAGGAGGGATTTTAGTCTTGAAAGTATCACAGAAACCCTGCTATTGGTGGTGGGTCCAGCCTCCCTGCACTCCCCAACTCTTCTTTTCTGGGGCCTGTTGTTACTTCTGCCTCTATGTACTTGCTTTTTCTTCTCAAGTCACTGCTCTGTGGTAAGAGCCACTCTCTTGGATACCAACACCCAGCAAACATAGGAGTAAGGGTGGCACCATGTGAGAGCAAAGCCCTGGTCCCACTTGGACCTGATTCTAGTGATGCTCTCCTGGGCAACCAAGAATCACCGGTGAGAATAGGAAAGAACCACAGAAACAGTACTAACTTGGGGGCCAACAGACCTCTGTTCAAATCCCAGCTGCCTCTTGCAGGTGTGTTACCCTGATGATTTGTCTGAACTTTTCTGGGACCCAGTCTTATTCACCTGTAAAATAAGGACAAAATACCAGCAGTGTCATTTTGAGAAGTGTAATGCTGTGAATGACAGCCTTTATGTGTTATAGAAGCTCAATCAGTGGCATATTCAATAATGCTATCATTATTTAATGAATGTGGCTCTACTTGCTCTCACCTTATCTCTGTCCTCTCTAATCTCCTATCCATCACTACCATTGTCTGAAGAAAATGGAAAAAGGTCAACGACAAAATTCTGTCCCCATTCATTTGTGCTTTGAAATAGCAAAAGATGCTACCAAAGGCTTCTCTGATTACAAAGAACTTTGCCCTTGCCAGAAAAGACGACGATTAAATTATTGAAGAAAGGGATCTTTTTCACTATCTTCCAAAGGGACGAAGAGAGCTTCTCTGACCAGAAGGCTACTTTCTCTGTTCTTGCAGAAAAAGACACATCCTTCATTTCTACAATGTGCCAGCTGCTTTGCTAAGGGGCAGCTCACTCACATGAAAACTTACTTTGCTTTCACAAAAATGCCCTGTCCCTCTCTACCTCTTACCACTTCTGGGGTTCTTTTCTACATAGGACATATCCCCAGACAAACCTTCTTATGATCAAGGGCTATACCTGTGAGTTTTTTTTTTCCTTTCTCTTGGGAGGAAAGATCCATGAGCTCCAAACATGAAAAGTAAAAACTAAATGTGAAATAATTTGTAAATTTAAAACCCCATCACTGTCAAAACATTTTCCTTTTTTGTTTGCCTCCACCATCACAAAATACATACAGTCCCATTCTATTTTAGTTCAAGTTAAATCCAAATAAATTCCTGAAGAGAGAAATGTTAGAAAAATTGGATTTCTGTTTATCCTGGCACTGTTTGCCATATCTCTGTTTGTTGTTGGTCAATAGAAATTAGAATATTATAAATTAATGAAAGCTCGAGACCTGAAGCTTCATTAGATCCTCTAGCACCCCCTTACTTTTGAGCAAAAAATCATCCAGGAAAGGTTCGGTTAGTTAATGCCTGTTCATATGGAGTCAGTACAGATGTAACGCAAATGAAGTTGCCTATTCAGGACTTGAGTACAGAATGAACTGTATCTCTCTAGAGGCCTTGCTCTGACAGTGTCTGGCCCGGTCCCATCTTGCTTACTGTTGGCCTCCACAAGGACACTTGTGTTCATACCGAACACACAACTAAACCGTAAGAGAAGGATCAAAATCCTTCACACGCCCTTCTTTGGAGGAGCAGCTGTTGCCCTGGAGAATTGACAGCAATCCAACAGCAATCCCTTCAGGAGCTGCTTTCAGGATGCTCAAGCATGCCCAGCACAAAGGGACAAGGGACAGTCTTCTGGCCCTGAGTGTGGGCTTCCTTAGCACTTTCCTTACAGGTCGGATAATTCCGAATCTCTTGTCATGTCTCAGCACATAAGATAGGACTGGGAAAATATCCCTTTCCATAGGAATTGAAACCCCTAACAGATAAAGGCAAACAAGATACACAAATTTATTATTTAAACCATTGTTGCCCATGCAAGAGTGTTCTCTCCTGATTATGAAATCAAATTCCTCACAGTGAGGGAGAGGGCACCAACCACTGCTCAGTATCGAGGTGTCTTCTTTCTTGACATTATTATTCAGAGAATTCTTAGTGGGCTGTCTGCCTCCTCCTAGCCATGGAGAAATGTGCTAATGCGAGGGCGATGGGATGATTTGGAAAGTAGGAAATGTGGCATGGTTTAAATCCACCCCAGGTTCTTATGAAATGAAGTTTCATCTTTGACAGCTGTTAAGGAGTTCAGGAAGAGCTAGTGGCTGCCTTCCAATTAAAATATTCGTGGAAATATACACAGAGAAATGTCAGCCTAGTGGAATTTCTAGAGACAATGTTGGTGCAAATGGCTTCCAGGCCAAGAGTGCAGGTCCCGGAGGATGCAATAAGGGGAACCTACACATTCTGTCAATCAAACCAGATCCCACTTCCCCTCACAGTGCCACCACGAGGTCACACGTTTGATCCCAGATCCAGCGCACTGGTGGCACTGGTAAATACCAATGCCCTCAATTTGCAGCGAGCTGCTAGGTTGTAAAGAAGAGGTACAAACCCCGCAGCCAGGCAATGGTCCGCCTCTGACCACACCTGTTACCAACTTTAGTCAAGAAAGCAGCCCAGGTGGGTCCTGGTGTGCTGCAGCTTTTCCAGCTGACCTCTGGGGGCGCTCTGCTCTACTGCAAATGGGAGGCAGCCTACACTGACTTCAGAACCTCTGGTCCACAACTGATTTTCAGCTTGTTGCTTGATTCTAAAGGTTTAGCAAAATGCCTCAAAATATTCTGGTTCCAGATGAGCATAGACCTTGAAAATCTCTGTGGTCAATTTCTTGTAGTTTTCTGGGCTTCTAACCTGATGAGCAGTTCAGTTTTCATCTGAACCCCCATTTCCATGGGAACATACCCAGCTGAGGATATTAAAAGTAAGTTCTATCTTTGCAAATGATCAGGGACCTCTGTCCTAATGGACTATGATTTTGTGTTGCTTACAAATGAATTATTGAGTCCTAGAAGGCTGAAGGCGAGGTCCTATATTGTACATTTTTTGAACAATTACCCTTCCACTAATGGGTACGTGTTCAGGAAAAGTAGGCATCTGATACATAAATTCCTGCAATGCACACTTACTTAACCCAATGACCAACCTTGATGAGTTCTGGTGAAATAAGTCAAAACCAACATGACATAAAATTTGGTAAAACTCAATAATGATATGATGAAAGCAAGTTGCAATTGTGAATAATTTGAGGAAATAAATTAACTTTCTCAGAACAAATAACCAGCGTAGTGAAACATAAGAGAACTACAATTTACAGCCCATCCACATCGTGTACCTCCCCAGCAGCCATGCAACGAGATTTTATAACTTAAACATAAGCGGAGAGCCCCTTACAGCTCCTTCATTAACAGCCACACCGCACACTGTCTTCCAGACCATGTAATCTACCCCAGCATTTTGAAGAAAGCATTACTTCCACTCTCTGTATCTTCTGATCAGTTCCCAAAGTGCTCAACTAAACTGTCAAGTTAGAGCCCACATTTTGATCAATGACTTTCACCTTGAAACAAATAAAAGCACCATCATTTTTGCATTGAACACAAAGCCAAGGGGAGACAAGGGGAAGTATGACCAATGAACAAAATGTATGTATTTTATAATTTTTCCAGTAACAAAAAAATTAAGCCTAACATAGGCTGGAGTCACTGAGGATATACAGCCCTGAAAACACCCATTCCCTAGGAAAAAGAAGCATTGAACTGCATATCCCCTTGAATGTGTGTTTTGTTTCTCTGCATAGGAAAATGCTTTTGAATGCATCATCAATGACTGGCAGAGAATAATTACATTGTTCCTGTAGAGTTTTGAAAGATTAAGAGGTAGATTAAAAAATAATTTAAAGGTAATAGTTATTTCTCTTCACTTTGTGTAAATAATCAGTAACCAGTCTGGGAAAAAAAGAAGAAAAAAAACTCTCTTTGGTAATACACATTGTTATTCAGAGGGTTTGTCATCTTAGCATAATCAGATAAATTTTTGTTTGCAAGTTATAAATTATTCAGAAAGCTTCTTATTACAGTTATACGGCTGTTTACTGGGGGGGGCATGCTTCATTTTCCTGACGAACACCCTAAAACTGGAGACAAAAATAAAATGCTGGGCACATTTAGTGAGAGTGCCTGTTCCAAGTTAAACATGAAAGGAAGGCAAATGCCATAATTGAGGTGCATTTGTGAAACCAAAATATAATTGCATTTGCAGATTTGTGGCCGGTTCTTCATGTATCACCGTCTTTGTACAACAGATTCCAGGATCATGTGCTCACAGATCTGCACTTGGAGACAGGGTCATTGTCCCCACTGAAGGTCACAATACACATCTGACAGGGACAAGTACAGTGTCCAAAAGCAAACTGCCACTTTGAGAAGCAATCAAGCGGTTTCCACGGGGCTGATTGCCTCCAACTCCACCTCGAGGCATTTAACAGAGTGACAGCCTGGTCCTGATTAATCAGCAGAGGCACTAATGAACCAGCCTTGCCCGAGGTTCTCTGTGCTCTCTGATTCCTAACTGCCTCTTTAGCGAATGACTCAGGGCCTCTGATGAGCCTCACGCAGGCAGCCCCCTTCTGCCTGGGCACAGACGTTTGGTGACAGAGGAGAAAGTCCTGCTAAGTGGTGCATTCAGTGTTGTTTATTGTTTGTCAAAATGCACCTCATAAGAATGTTTATGTACCATAGTTTTTTGATCCATTCAAAACAAACAAGCAAGCAAAGTATAACCAAAGACATTGAAATAGAAAATGGGATGACAGTGACCTGAGGGGAAAGGGGAGGGAATTTCAGGGGAAAAGGGAGGGGATTATAAGAACAAGTATAAAGGACACATGGACAAAAACTAAGGGGGGGTGGAAATGGGAGGGAGGTGGGGAGCACTGGGGAGGTGGACTGGGATGGGAGTAAATGTAAAAAAATAAATTAATTAATTAATTTTAAAAAAGAATGTTTAACTGGGGAGTGTGAAATGCAAGCAGACAGGGTTAGGATTCAGGCTGGGCATTTGACTTACTCAGTGACTGAGCCCTATCGTGGAAGACCTATGAAGATCAGAAACCCTGCGTGTGCAGCTTCCAATAGTCTGGGCCTGTAGCTCCTTCTAGAACATGGTAATGAGCCCTGTTTCAATACATACCTAATAGGCTTTTTGAATCTGGCAAGGTAATGGGAAGTGGAAGATGGTGACTGCTCTTTCAGGAAGCATAGCCTGAGATGGCATTCAAGTTCAAATCATGTATTTGGAAGATCCCAAGAAGATCTGGGAGCAGGAAAGGGAGATGGGAGAGGGAAGGTCGACAGCAAAGTTTGTATCGAGAGCTAAATTGCCACTACCGGCAACCGAAGCTTCATCTCAGCGCAGATCTCACGACACTGGTGCAGATGGGAACCTCAGAGGCATCTCCAGGTGTAAGATTGCAGGCTGTTAGTCCCCCAGGTGTTTCAGCCACTGGTTGGGAGGTGGGGATCCATCTCCCCCCACATGTTGATCTGCCACATGAATGGGCTATGCAGGTTCTGTCACCAAAGCATGACACCAGGCAGAGATACAGGTGCCGGGAGTTGGGCAGCCCGAGGGGACTTGGTCCAGAACCCATAGCATCTGCCTCAGTTGGATATAAAAACCATTTATCAGGCCAATTGTCCCCAACTCCTTGGGTTAAAATCCATATTGCTTTGTCTCCCCTGAACACTCTCTGAGTGGTAGCTGGGTCCACAGCACAGAATCCTAGTGGGTGGCAAGAACAAGTTGTTTATGATTTTAAAAATCTTCTGTAGATAATCCACAAAGTACACGCATGTCCTGAGGTCTGTGAGATGGGTGGCAGTGGTTTAATGGATGCTCACAGCGTCTCTGATGGTGGTACACCGGCCACCTCAGATACGTATTTGGTTGCAGAGCCCTAGCCAAGCATACACAAGCAAGCAGGCAATCAGAGCTGCACCAGGACCTGGTGGAGTCTGAACTCACACACAAGTGTCCACGGTGGAGAGTCCTGTACCAGCTCTGCACAGAGCACGGTTGGCCCGATGGAAGCCAATCCAACTGCAACCTCCCTGTGCAAAGGAGCAATTCAAATACCAGTGATGAAGAGCTCCCCCCCAGATTCTCAGCCAGCATGCCACTGCTCACCAACTATGTATTTTTAATAAATTATTTCTGTTTAATCTGGTAAAATATTTCTAAGAAACCACAACTTGCGGTTATGAAACCAGTCATTCCATGGTGTTATCTACTGCACACAATTCTCCAAGGCTCGTACAGCACAGCGAATACCTAGTCAATGTCAGTCACCGGAACCAAAAGAAACTGCAACAATAAGCAGTATCTTTTATTCTCATTAATTACTGCCTTTGTCGTTGGAATTGGACTCAGTGCTTTTCCTCTCCTGTTCTTAATTGTTGTTTAGAGATGCTGAGGGCGATTAAAGAGCTCTTGCTTTTCATTCTAGAAGGGGCTAGATTTGGTGGCAGTTAAAATGTTAGGATCCTTAAACAAATAGCTTCCTGTTTGTGTCCCACCAGGATGCAAGTGCAAGTCGGAATCTATAAAGATCTTGGTGGTCGGTATCCCTCCTGCCTAAATGACTATCTCTCTCCCTATGTGGCAAGGAAATAATTAGAACAAACTAAACCTAATAACTTCACTTCCAACCACATGCTTCCTGAGCCTCCCTATGTCTTCCTCGAGTGGTTAGATAAAAGAAACACTGAGAAATTGTGGAACTTCCAGGATCAAACAGGTTAAAGAAGTTACTGCCTCACAGGCTAACAAGAGAACTAAGGCCATTTTCCCTACAATTCAGATGCCCCCTACTTCTGCCTAAATTGTCCATGTCGATTACTTACAAAGTGCGATTGCTTCGAACTTTGCTGGGAACTGTTTAGATAAAAGGTGGATTTCTCAGAAAAAGTATATGTCAAAGATTCTTCATAGCTGAAAGTTGATGAGTTTAAGTGTAGTCACATGCTCTGCAATTTCCCTCATACTTGCTGATCGCCCACCGGCCTCACTCACGTGAAGTTTAGTCTTCTGCACATTTTCTTCTCCCAGATAGTGCTATGAACTCCCAGGGAGGGGTCCAGAAAAGTAACTAGATGCATTGAGGACACAGGTGCTACACATGGTTTCAGAGAATGTAGACCACTCATCTCAAGGGAAGCCCTTCCAAGTGTAGCCACCCTAGACTTACACATTTTCTTGCTGTCTGCATGGAAGTGTTGTGATGGAGGGAGACTTTGTTTTTTTTTTTTTTCACCAAGAAGCCCTTTGGGCTACTAGTGCAATGTTTACATCCAATTTCTATGTGGGTTCCGGGTTTATTGAAAGATTTGTTTTTCCAGTGCTGTGGCTGGATTCTAGAGCCCAGTTCCAGCCATAGGACCCTGATGTGGTTTTCATAATGTATCCTTGAAGTTCATATCTAAGCAAAAACTCAGCTTGTGACCTTATTTCGAAATCAAGTCTTTGAGGAAGTAATTTGTTAAGATCTATTATAGATGAGATCATACTGAGTTAGGGTGAGACTTATTCTTATAAGAATAAGAGAGGGCACACAGAAGGAAGAAGGTCGTGTGGAGACAGAGGCAGAAATTGATGCATCTACAAGCCAAGGAATGGCAGGGATTGCTGGGATGCCCACATAGGCAAAGAAGGAGCTTTCCCCCAGAGCATTCAGAGGAAGCATGACCTTGACAACACCTTGATTTTGAACTTCTGGCCTCCAGGAGTTCCTCAGCTTCTAGTCATTCTTAGGAGATTCAATAATGATATAAAAAGAATCTTCCATAAACTTTATTGTCATTATTTATTATTCTTATCAAACATGTTTTGTAAAAGCATAGAGATTTTAATAATTCAAAATAGACAAAGGCTAATTTTTTAAATTTCTTTACAACATATGTATGAAGAATTATTAATAGAACACTGACAATCTGGTGAATTTGTTTTTCATTTCCTTATTTTGGAGGATTGCCTTCCCCCTTATATGTTTCATAGAATGATCTTTCAGGTTTCAATTCGTGTGCCTCCATTGCTCTTTCACTGGAAGGAATTAGCAGGCCTTGCGTACTCTTTGAAGGAAGCATCAGCCAGGGTCCATAGAAGGAGTAATGGCTTAGAAAGCTTGTCAAATGCAAGTTCTCCCAGAACACATCAGCCCTAAGTGTGCCTGTGTATGCATGGAGAAAACGGAAGATTCGAATAAACATTCTCGAACAATTTGATGAAGTTCCATAATATGCTGGCTACCTGCATTTATTGTGTGCTTTTTACTGTGCTTGAACTAGCTCTTCCAGCAATGAAGTTAACCCTTTCACTTACTACATGATGGGAAATAGCTCCATGTTATAAATAGCCCAGTTACATTCATCCAAAATGACTTACTCAGCTTTTGCTTGATGCAAAGCATGACACCAACACTGGGTGAATGCAGAAGTTATTTCCCCTGATGCAAGGACCTTATGTAGTAGCAAAATGGAAAGATACATAAACAATCAATCTTAATAAAATGTTAAAATGGGTCCTAAAGTAATCATACAGGGAATCCCAATATCCATGGATACCCATGCATAACTTGAAGACAAGAGGGCCATTCTCCTGGGAATCTAGCTCCATGCATGGCTGAGAGGAATTTAGCAAAATAACTCAAATCTTAAAGAAAATGGCATAGACATACCAGTTCAATCTGAGAACAAAGTCTAAAGGCCAAGTTATTTTTGAGCAAAGCTTAAGAAGGGTAGTTTGGACTATCACACCAACTAATCCCTATGAACTTGTGCCTCATCTTAGGGTCAGAAGAACGGTTACTAAACACAGAAAGAACTACACTACCTAGTTCTTGTCGAGGCTCCTAAACCTTCAGGAGGCAGAGGTTAGAAGCTCAAGCACAGTTGCTTTTGGAGAGAGTATAAAACAAGGTAGACAGGCTTCATCCATGAACAACACTGGAACAGCTGTGGTAGCAAAGATGTCAGGAGACAGCACCCAGAGCAGCAATGACAGGCAGCTTGGCACGTCACCTTGGCATAACCCTTGGTTCATTGCACCATCTTCAGGATCCTCATTTCCAGATCTATGCAGTTAGTGGTGAGAAATGATGTAGCACACGTTATATGGAGAGCAAGAGATTGTTTATAGGAATAGATATTTGGCAGCCTCATGGGTCTTCCAGAAATAGTTGGGGGTAGAAGCTTTCAAAGGGCTGGAGATGCTGCAATTGCAATAGTAACAGAGTCATAGTATTTGTCTCTCTCTGACTGGCTTATTTCACTTAGCATAATGTTCTCAGGTCCATCCATACTATTGCAAAGGGTAAAATTTACTTCTTTTTTACAGCCAGGTAGAATTCCATTTTATATATGTCCCATAGTTGTTTGATCCTCTCATCTACTGATGAACACTTGGGCTGCTACTTACAATCTTGGCGATTGTAAATAATGCTGCAATAAACATAGGGGTGCTTATGTTCTTTCGAATTAGTGTTTTAGATTCCTTTGAATATATTCCCAGATGTGGAATTGCTGGGTCAAAAGGCAGATCCATTTTTAATTTTTTGAGGTATCTCCATACTGCTTTCCACAGTGGCTGCACCAGTCTGCATTCCCACCGACAGCACAGAAGTGTTCCCCTTTCTCCACATCTTTGCTGGCACTTGTTGTTTGTTGATTTATTGATGATGGTCATTCTGACAGGTCTGAGATGGTATCTCACTCACTGTGGTTTGAATTTTCATTGCTCTGATGATTAGTAACGTTGAGCATCTTTTTATCTATTGGCCATCTGTATATTCTCTTTGGAGTAGTGTCTATCAGGTCCTTCCCTCATTTTTAACTGGATTTTTTTGGGGGGTGAGGTTCATAAGTTCTTTATAAATAATGGATATTAACCCCTTATCAGATGTACTGACAAATATGTTCTCCCATTCTGTGGGTTGTCTTTTTACCTTGTTGATGTTTTCCTTTAATGGTGTTGGGAAAATTGGACAGATACATACAGAAAAATGAAACTAGACCACCTCCTCACACCACACACAAACTGAGTTAAAGATTTAAATGTGAGACCCCAAACCATAAAAACATAGAAGAAAACATAGGCAGCAAAATCCGGGACATTGCCTGTAGCAATATTTTATCAGATGTATCTCCCCATGCAAGGAAAACAAAAGACAAAAATAAACAAACGGGACTACATTAAACTAAAAAGGTTTTTAACTAATTCTTGAAGACTGTATATGAGAGTAAGATGGAAAGAAGAAGAGATTCCAAGCTCATAAAAAAATATGAGCAAAGGCTTTAAAGTTTTTGTTCAGAAAACAACACATGGCTGGTATTGTTGGAAAAAATGCTGGGAATGGAGGGTGAAGAAGTGAGAGAAGTCAATTGGGAAAGATTATGAATGAACTGCACCACTGAAGGATCTCAATTTTATGTTAAAAGGTAAGGAGGTTTTGTCTACAGGTATTAGAAATCCATCAAATGGGTGTCTGCATGCATGAATGTGTGTGTGTGTGTGTGTGTGTGCATGTGTGTGTGTGTAAAAGTTTTAAGATGGCAAACGATGACATCTGATTGGTGGTTTAGCAGGGAGGGGAAAGGTGTACTATGGCTCCCAAAGTTGCCCATACTCTAATCACTGGAACCTGTGTGTATGTTACCCTACCTGACAAAAAATAAAGACCTTTGCAATAGATGGACAGATTATCTTGGATCAAGTGGGTAAACTTAATGTAATGCTTAGAAGGGAAAGAGAAGGGCAGAGAGTCAGAGGGAAAGATGTTACAATGGAAGCAGAGGTCAGAGTCATGGTTACAAGCCCAGGAAATTAGAAAAAACAAGGCCTGGAGTGTCCTCAGAGACTCTGAAGGAACACAGCCCTGCAGACACCTTGATTTTAGCCTCCATGAGACCGATTTGGTATCTCTTACTCCAGAACGAGAAGTATGAAGATAATAAATTTATATTGTTTTAAGCTAGTAAGTTAGTGCTAATTTGTTTCAGCAGCAAAAGGAAGCTAATACGAGCACCTAAGAGGTACACATTAAGCCTGTGTGAGATGCTTTGTATGAGTCCTCATATTAAGTCTTCCCAAGGTTAATAGTGAAAGAAATGCTGTTATTTCCATTTCATAGATTAGGGAATTAAGACTGAAAATTATTAAACAAATTCTTACTAAATAGTAGAACCTCCCCAATCTAGTTTTGTCTTCAGAGTTTATGTAATGCCAGCTCTGTGAAAAGTGCAGAGAATGCAATTGGCTGAGATATGAACTCAGAGGTAAAATAACCATGAGCCGGACTCACCATCTTCTAGCACACAACTTGAGCCATATACCACATCTCAACAGAGGACAAATGGGCAGCAAATGCATCTCCAAGGAGGGTGTGGAGGCAGAGAGAAGAGAGGCAACAAAGCCTGGGACTATGTAGACCTACAGCCTCAGAATTAATCGCTGGGTCATTTAAAGCTCTGTGACCTTTGGAAAGTTATGAGATCGACAACACCAGAGAGTTATTGTATAAATTATACAAGTTTGTAACTCTGAGCCCAGTCCTTTATATATAATAAGTATAATACTAAATGGGTATTATTATTGTTGTTGTTATATTGTTATTTGTTTAGAGAACTTATGGTAGTAATTAGTGAATATATGATAAAATGGTGATATAGAAAAAGAGTGTAAGAGACTAATTGCAAGAGGAGAAACAAGAATTTTATGAAACTGATGATAAATTGAAAATAAATACATCTGGTCATTGTTCTTTCAACTGGTGTTAATTTAGGTCCACCATAAGATTTTAAAAATATCTTCCATATAAAATATTCAACATTAAAATCAAAACATTAAACAACAAACATTGATTTTAAATACATGTAGTTTATAATACTAAATAGAATATTAAATATTTAAACATCTTTTTGTCACTTTAAAAATGCCTTGCTATATTTTTTAACTCAAATTGATTTTAACCATTATTTGGTTGTATACTATGTATAAGATTGAAAATCTGAAACATCTAAACTTTCAATAAAACAATTATTTGGAATAAGTTGAATATTGAAAAATTAAGTGTATTGTTTACACATAATCTGGACTACTGTAAAACAGTGCGTATGAAATAGATCGGTTTGGTTGAAGACCAGCATACACACATTTCGTCTGTCCCTCGGTTCTGACACTGTCAGTCTTCCTGTCTCTCTTAGATATCACCCATGTCAACGGGAAGAGGAGCTGGTATGGTTTAGAGTATTCTCTATGTTCTACTTGTGTATGACTATGTTAACATTTTTTTCCTGTAAATATTATGTATCTGTTTCAAAAAAAAGCAAAAACTTAAGCCACTAAAAATACTTTTTAAACAAAAATTACAATGATTGCTCAATTGTCCACTATATGAATGTTTCATAACTTATGTGCATATTACCCTGTTGACAGCCTTCGGAGCCTTGCTCTTTGGGGCAACCCTCTTATTATCTGTACCAATTCTTTAATTTGGAGTCTGTCTGAATCACTGTCTCTTTTATCCACTGTATTGCTTCCCCAATGTCACGCATTGCTAGGCCAGGATCACCATAAGCCCAGAACACTCAAGAGTATCTGCTAGTGAAGGAATTAACATCTAATGAATGAGAAATCCCAGGACAGACCCTGAGGGCACCATTAAGAGGCAGGGTTTCAATTACCGCTCCAGTAAGTCTACGTTCTGTAAAGATCAAGTTGGACTAATGTCCATACACAGGAAAGGGCATTAATTTGAGTCTCATTTGTACTTACCACAAAGGATAACCATTTATCAGCTTAAGTAAAAGTCTGTGACTTGCCAACTGCTTTCTTTGTGTGAACATATTAAACATGGCAGGCCTCTGAAAATGGCTACAAAAAGAAAAGAGTGAACAAGTCACTGAGTATGAATTTCAAAACCTTTATTTAGTATTTCTTCACACCAAACACTGGTCTTAGTGCAGAGGGGATAGAGAAAGGAGAAAGATGTGGCAACTGAATGCAATACGAATTCCTGGACAGAATCCTGAAACTGAGGGAAAGAAAAAGGCATTTTTAGAAAACCTGATGCAATCAGAATCAAGTCTGAAGTTTAGTTAAGAGTAAAATACAAATGCTGGTTTCTCAGATTTGGCAAAGTCATCACAATGATAATATTAGGAGTGGCTGAAAACTGAAGGGTATGTGGAAACACTGCATCTTTGCAATTTTGCAGTACTTTGAAAATTATTCTAAAATAAAGTTTATCAAAAAACAAATGTGGCAAGCAGTAAGATAAGGTATTTATAATAATAAAGTGTTTAGGGTTCTCTTTAATTCTTTGAAGTTTCAAACAAAGTCCCAAGACACATCTTATAGTATGAATAATTCTACTGGGAGATTAATACTTCAACAAAGTAATAAAAGTTGAGGCGAGTCGCCATCGTTGAGTAGGAATTTGCCAGCCACTGAAGAGGGTGCAAGGCTTTAAAGGCACAAAAACGGGTCAGTGAAAGACCATTGCATGTCTGAGGGACTCGGAAGGCATCATGCTGGCGACAGCTCTGAGAGGTGAGGTGTTCAGAGCCCCTTTATCCATTGGGCCCAGGATCCTTTTAGAAACCCATAAAATGTCTTCATTTCTTTGAAAATGAGAAGAAAACAAAAGAAAGTTTAGACCTATGAAAATGTTTTAATGTATTTTAACACAATTATCTCTATAATAATGTAGCAGTAAATGATGGCGATGGTGATTGGAGGGCACCAGGAAGTGCAGGACGCACCTCGGTGGTGTTTATTGATACCATCTGGTGGCGAGAGGCCTGCTTTTTTCCAGCAGAGAAAAAATATTGAATATTTAGGTCAACAAAAAGGTTTTAATATATAATCCTAACACATTGGTCTTTATAATAATAGTCATAAATATAATTTCCAGTATTTTTCAGAGGAGGGTGTCCACAAAGGTAAAAGTGCCCAGAGCCCACCGAAGCCAGAGTGTGTCCCTGAGGTGATTGATTTCACATGTGTCGTCTTACACTGCCAGGCCAATGTGGTAAAATGTCAAATTAAGATTTAATTAGCTCAGCCTAATGGGATATTTTAATTGGCACTTGAACTACAAATGTAACACAATTAAATAATTTGTTAAAAATTATTTAGGGAAAACATGTCTAATAATCACATATACTTTGTAAAAATCTATTTCAAGGCATTCTCTTGATTTATTCTTTGCATTACCCCATTTTTCTCTTTTCCTAGTCCTCTGTCTGTGCCTTGTTCTTTATGTCACTGCTTTAAACATAGAAAGGTAGTTCAGGATTTAAAATTAAATGAATAGGTGAGCAATTTGCTTCATTTAAACTAACTTGTGTCTAATTTATTAATCAGTAAACACTGACATACCTAAATATGCATCAGAAGAGTCTAAATTAGTTTACATAATTTCATCTTTCAATTTCCTTGCTAACCTGCAGAAAGATGGTGCAAAAACAAGTTTATCTCACTCCCCTGACTAAGGAAAACAAAGGTAATACATTGTGTTCACCACACACACCCGTAAACTGCGCTCTGGAAACACTGACAGCTCCCAAACACATGTGGGCAGTGGGGAATTTTACCATATTCTTTCTTACTGGTTTCTGTACTGTCTTCTGTACTGCAAAGAAGGCTTTATTTGATTCTTGTTCAGAGCTTCCTTGTGACTGGCCCTAAAACAATGTTAGATGACAAGAGATTAGCAGCACATTACCGAGGAGTGAGCACAGACTTCAATCTCAGAACAGGCGCGTTTGAATCCTGGCTCAGCCACTTGCCAGACTGTGTTACTTTGGGGCAGACCCCTAAGACGGAGTCTTCATCACCTTTGAAAATGAACGTAAGTGTAATTCCTCCCTCAGAAGGGTCTTACAAGGGCTAAATAAATGAAGTAATATTATATGCAGAAAGAAAGCTCTGTGAAAACAATATACACAAGTAATTATTATTTAGATGCCATCTGTTTTGGGTGCCTATATATACATATGTATATATATGTATATACACATATAACTAATGAATATTCATGGCATACATGTATAAAGAGATTACTTACATCTCTATGAATGGGATTAGTGTCTTTGTAACAGAGACCTCAGAGAGCTCCCTCGCCCCTCCCACCATGTGAGAACAAGGCAGAAAATGCCATCTGTGAACCAGGAAGCAAGTCCTTCCCAGGCAGCAAATCTGCAGGCACCTTGATCTTGGACTTCCCACCTCCAAACTGCCAGAGATGAATACTATGCTGTTTAGGAGCCTCCCTGTGTGGTGTTTCTGCTGTGGCAGCCCCAACTGTCGAGGACAGCAGTGCGTCCACATTTATCTAGGGTTGCAAGTGAGCTTCTCAGATATTTAACCATTGACTATCACTTTCTTTTTTGCCCTGGTCATTCACCTTTTACACATTTTTTAGCCCCCTTCCATGTCCCAGGACAGAACCACCAGGAAGGAAGGAAAGAAGTCACAGCTTTTCCATTCACCAGACAGAGGGAGTGAATGAGAAAATGAAAGAGGGGATCCAAATGACAGCTTTCCTCTTTTCTGATCTAGAACTTCTCAAACGTGCCTGGTTATCTGAATCTCCCAAGTCTCCTTCCCCCAGAGATAACCTAGGGAAGGAGCCTGAGCTTCCACATTTTGTTTGAGTTTGTGCATATCTTTAAGAAGTATCTAGGTGATGCTTTAATCAGGCAAGTTTGGGAAACTGTCCTGATCTAAAGGAGGAAAGATGCTCGAACTTTTTTTTATCTGTGACAGACAATTTCTAATGTATTTATATCTGAAGTCTGCTCAGAAGTTATCCACCCATGTACTATGAGAAAGAGACACTTACTGAAGAAGATACAAGAAACATTGTGCACAGGACAAAGACACCTCAGACCCTTCAAAGTAGGCCCCTTGGGACCTCACATACTTCTCCCAATGGCCATCAGCTGCCCCATCGTATTTTCCTGAATCTCATCAAAGGTCTAAAATCTCTTCTCTTTCAAAAGTGATTTTTGTTTTGGGAAAAGCCAGAAGTCACGGGGTGCCAACTCTGGGCTGTAGCAGGAGTTGAGTCACCTGGACGATTTGATGTTTCACCAAAAAAACTCTGCATGGGACATGATGTATGAGTGGGCACACTGTCATGATGAAGCTGCCAATCAATGGTCACCCATAGCTGTGGCCTTCTGAATCATCCAAATAGTTTCTGTGGAAGAATGTTCAAGCTTAGTGCAAAATTTGTTGCAGAGTCGTTGCTCTACTCACTCAATCACTTTGATTGTGACGGCCACACAGTACACATGCTCACTCAAAAGTGTCTACCATCCCCACTGACTAGTACAGCGAAGTTGTCATTGTTCATGCATGTGCATTTCTGTCCAATCTCCTTGGCTGTCAGGTTACATCAATGTCACACAAATTGTTCTCATTATATCAACAATGGTTGGACATTTTCTGACCGGACTATACATATATATGTGTGTATGTATATATATGAAATTAGCATAGAGCTAACAATATAGTTCTATTTGCATTACAATTTAGCAGAAGGGAGATTAGAGAAAGAGGAACACTCTATTCCAGACTATAGCTAAAACTTAAGTTCTTGAGTCCTATGGACAGAGACGTAGGGAAAAGCAGTGGGTGTTTACCTGAGTTTAGATGGTGCCAGAAAGGAGTGACAGGCTCCACATATCATGATCTGTAAAGACCCCCACGAAAGCATGCAAGGTCACCCTCCGTCAAATTGAATGGAGAAAACAGATTGGAATGCGGCTGTATGTTTTGCTATTATACTCATTGCT
Organism: Carollia perspicillata; assembly: GCA_004027735.1. Lineage (NCBI taxonomy): Eukaryota > Metazoa > Chordata > Mammalia > Chiroptera > Phyllostomidae > Carollia > Carollia perspicillata. The sequence goes on from PVKM010000605.1 coordinate 73,062, forward strand.
TTCTCTACAGCACTTCGGGGAACTTAGAGAATTTTCTTGGAAGGCAAGCTATTGAAAAAATTACTTACCTTTCAAAAAACCAGAGCTGCCCTCAAGGAACATGGAACTGTGTTGATTTAATGTAGCCACGAGCTTTGTGACAAGGGGAATGTTCCTGGATAGACATCAGAAACACCATGCTTTTACTAGAAATTCCTCAGAGCTGTCACCATTAATCAGCCCAAGATACCCCAGGAAGCTGCTGCCAATAGAAGTGAGACGAACTGCTGAGACAGCGCCCCCTGGCAGGAGCCCTTGTGGAGGGAGCTGCAGTTGGAAGACTCACTCAATCACTTTGAGTCCGCACAAAAATCAGCCGACCTAGAGGGTAGTAACTGCTATTCTCTGGTCGCTCCCATACCAGCCTGACTGATTCTGGACATCCTGGAGGGAATTAAAGATTCAAGAACAGCCTTATATAACTGCATAATTCCATCCACCAAATACTCATCTTTCTTCAGCCATCAAATATTTACAGAGCCCCTAGGTCTTGCCAGAACATTTTCTGGGTGCCAGAGATGAAGTGTTAGGAAGAAAGCAGAGGGATGACATTTTACCAGGATTGAGCTTCTTCCACGCAAGTACAGGAGAGAGCATGAAGGAGAAATTGCAAGTATGGACCAGGTACCTTGGTGTGGATGGGAGAAAGGTGTGGACCATGGCCACAGCAAGTGACTAGAAAGAAAAACGTTTTAGGAGGAACCATAAATTGATGATCTTTTGGAATAAGGAATTAGAGCCAAATGAGCTGAGCTTCCATTATTTCCCATGTGAGTTATCGCAGCCTCCTGAACTGATCTCTTCCTGGGTCTACCCTGTCCCTCTCCCATCTGTTCTTAAACCGACAACTGAAATGATCTCGTTAAATACGAGTCAAAGTAGCTCACTTTCTGTGTAACGTACTCCAGTGGATTTCCTTTTCATGCAAAACAAAACCCAGTCATCAAAAGAGCCTCCCAGTTAGGCCCCACACAATTTGGTCCCCCACTCCAACCTAATCTTCTCCTGCCCTTCCCTTTGTCATTCAAGTCCACCAACAGTGGAAGTCTTGTCCTTGAACATTCCTCCCCAGAGCTCCATTTCACATTGCTCATTTCCTCTGTCTCAGACTCTCATTTACAAGGCTTACTCTCTTCCCTCCTTGGGGTCTTAGCTCAAATGTCCGTGTAGCAGTTTGGTCTCCCCTGCATGTGTCTACTCCTCCATGATGCTTCCTCCCATCTTCTTTGCTGTACATTTCCCTGAAGCACTTCTTACCATCTAACACAAGTAAGGTTCATGGGGACAGGACTCCATCTATTTCACTCCCTGCTCTGTTCCTTGACCCTAGAAAGATAGGCACAAACACATATTTTAAATGAATCAGGGGACTGAGAACTTAACTTTACAAACACTGTATTATTTTAGTTAATCAAGAATAATAAAAATAGCATAGAAGTCCACAAACTTCTACTAGAAAAAGTCTCTATTTCATCTTAGCCAAATCTGTTCCAACAATTCAGTTTGGTTCCATCCTATTCTGATTAAGAAAAGATCAGGAAGATGTTATTCACACACATTCTTTAACTCCGTATCTTTATCCTTTTTTTATTGATACCACTGGTAACCGTTTATTTTATTTATCCAGGGGAATATCTAACTTCTATTTCCCTTGATTCTCATTCATTGCTCTGTGTCACATTACCTAGCATCTTGTATGAAGGCCAGTTCAAAAGTGGGCACTGTCACACTCTAAGGTAAGATGAGCAAGGCTTGTTTTTCGGTAGGGAATCGGGGTCCTCGGGGAGGGGAGTAAGAAGCACTAGGTTCTTGACCTTGGGGGCTGAACTGACCAGAGTAAAGGCAAGAGCATTGAGCTAGCTGATATTTATACAGAATTCACTCAAGAGCAGCAGGTCTGTGGCTTAACCCCTGACAGATCACATCACCTGTCTTTAGACATCAGTAATTCTATCAGGCAATAGGTAAATAGCCAGATGAAATTGTCCATACAAATGCAGTTTAACTTCTTCAGTATATCTACACATCCTACTGCTTAACCAGAATATTCTAAATAAATCAGCACAAATACAATAAACATAACACCCAGGACAGTATTCTAAGATGTAACAGAATTTGCTCGGTAAAATGTCACCATTCAAATTATTTCCTCTAAATTTTTAACATTTACAACTTTATACCAAAGTACTCGAAAGGCTACTTGGGACCACGGCATAAATTTTGATGAAGGGGAAAAAAAGACTAAGTAAAACCATAGCTGTATGGGAATTTTAGGACTGAAGAAGATTTGGAGACTCTTCCATCCTGACCATTATATGCATGGGTGAAGAAATACACCAAGTTGTTACAAAATTGTGTCCTAATTCACAAAGTGACTGAAGAAGAGCAAAGTCTAGAATTCAGAACTTCAATCCCAGGTCTGCCCTTGCACGCATATGAATCTATGACTTTTATCGTTGGAGCTTTCGGCATCAGAGTTAACCTCCCCAAGTGCTATTTTTTGACCGTGGGCAAGTCTTTATCCTCCCTCTGGTCCAGTTTTCTCACTGATAATGTGGGGAGAACGACAATAACACCCACCCCAATGTATCATCGTGATGACTACCTGCAGTAAAGCACTTAGAATATTCTCGGCTATGTTAACATTTTCGAACTTTTATGATATTCCAGGCACTGCATTACACAATTCACATGCATTATCTCATTTATAAGCTAAATATCATCTCTATTATATGCATACATAAACGGAGGTTTAAAATGTGTATTCTTTTGCCAAATTTGTATTGTTTTGCCAAATAGTGGAGCCAGGATTTTAACCAAAACTGTCTAACATCATCAGACCTCAGTCCTTAAGGTTTGTTGAGCCTTCAGTTCATTTCACTTAGCTTTAACATACTTCCATGTCACTATTATTCAATCCCTCCCATATTTCTCAGACAACGTTTGGCTTTGATTTTCTAGTATTTCTGTATGATAAGCCACAGCTGCATTTTTACATTGTTATTCTCTTATCTTTGCTCTCTGTATAAGAGCTGATATCCAAAAAGTCCATCTGATTCTCGAAAATCATTTTTTTTCTGCACGATTTCCTCCTTTAAGAACTATCTAGGTACAGTAATGGGAAAATATGTGCATTTAGGTGTAAGAAATACATAAAGGCATAATATTTTCATTATAGGCTTCATATTTATAAAGGTGTCTTCCACAGACACTCTTCTTCTAGTCATTTAAATAAAGACCTAAAGAACCAATCATACGGAGCCACGCAAAATTTAAGCCCAAAAGCAGAAAAACGTCTTGCTGAGGAAGGTTGTTGTTGACCGGGAGTCTGAATTTCCCTCCATAGTGGCAGTGGGAAGAGTATGAAAGAAATTTTGAAATAAGATGACTGTTGTAACCTAGACAAGCTTTAAAACTTCTCAATTTCTACTGCATAATACTTTGATTTAAAATTTGTTTCTAACTCAGGGATCCTATGGTCTCATTATTTAAGGAATTTGAGTTATGTTTGTCATCTACAATTTTTTTAATTAAAAAAAACTTATATTTCCATAGTTTAAATTAAAAATTATCAGCAATTTATACTACATCTGGAAGGACAAAAATCTTACATTTTATTTACAAACCTGATCATTTATAAATCAGTACTTTAACACTGCATGTTCTTCATAAGGCTGAAAATGAGTTGGTTTCCATCTAACTTATGACCAATCCACCTGGCTCATAAAAGTGTCTCTTGCTTTCTTTTAAAAAAAAAATGTTTATTGATTTTAGAGAAAGAGAAAGAGATAGAGAAAAACATCGACCATTTGCTTCCCATACTCGCCCTGACTGGGGATCAAACCTGCAATGTAGGTATGTGAACCAAGTGAGACCCAAACCCCTAATCTTTTGGTGTGCAGGACGGTGCTCCAACTAACCGAGCCACACCAGCCAGGGCCATCCTTTGCTTTCTAATGGCACCATCATAGTTTTCTTGGTAGACTGCATCTTTAAGGCTTCTTTCAGCTTCTTCCCCGCTGAGAGATTTCAGACTGGCATCTTAGAAACCCAGGATGGAAGTAAGAATCCCACTGTATGGCAAAATAGCTTTTCAGGTGACTTCTCTCTCCTCCAGTGTCCTTAGAAATTCTCTGGGCACCAAAAGAAACATAGAGGTCTACCTTCTGTGTACAGAGCATGTTATATTTGTTTGCTCCCAGATACTCAAGGCAACTCAAAGACAAAACCGGGGCCATACAGTCCCTCCAAAGCGACTTAAATGAATCCCTTGCCCTAGCTCTCTTGTATTGGCAACGCCAGTAAACCCTCCTCAGCTCAATGAGAAAGTTCCAGCACTCCTGCCTTTAACTGGCAGTGAGTTCCAATGTTTATGGGCACATTGAAGAAAAATCTTTCTGTGGCTGCTCTAGAAAATAACATAACTTACAATATGTTTTTCATTACAGTATGTTTGCTCTCCAAAATACATAAACTAAAGTATGTTTAAAGTAAAGTTATGCTAAAATATTTTTAGAACTGTCAACATTTAGAAAATAATGCAGTGTTCCGGAGACAGCACTCCACAATCCACAGGAAATGGCTTTCAAAGCTCACGAAGCTCTTTAAATAGGTCTGAGACCTCCCACTGTTCATGTTTTATTTGTGATCTTGCAGACAGATTGGTTTCTTCACTTCAGCCCGCTGATTGCTACTCTATGTGTTGACATACAGGCAGGATGAACCAGTATCTGGCCTCAGTGAAATATATTGGAGGTGTACACTTACAAAAATTTGAAAACTATACTTTGATTTCCACTAGATTTGATGATGATGATGATGATGATGATGATGATGATGATGATGATGTTTGGGTGGACTTTGTAGCTAGCAACAAAATACATATTATTTTCAAAAATCCCAGAAACCAAAAGAGACACAAGACATACCACATCTTTATGATAGTCTTTTAGGGTTAGATAAAGTCTTTTAGGGTTAGAAACCACCTTGGGCTGGGCCCCTTTTGTCCATCTTTTACTTTGTTTCTTTTTGTTACATGTATCATTCATATCTGAAATGTTATTTAGGTTCCTTCTTTACTTTTGAACTTTGTAAGCTTTAACGTTATTTATGCTTACTTTATTGAGCATCTAAAATTCATGCTGTCCACATGAGTTTTCTACATAGAAGGTATATCCGTGAAAAAATGTTCATGTATTACTTATTTGTTGCTTTGAATATTTCTCATCTCTTATAGTTTTTGCTATGTTGTTAATATTTGAATCAAAACCCTTAATATTCTGCTGCAACCTTGCTCTTTATGAGTTCAAACAAATGTGTGATTATTCTATTTTTACAAGTATGTTGCTCACTATCCAGAATGAAGTGCAATTATAATGGTAAAAGTATTGAACTTTCATTTCATTTTAATAGTTACAACTTCTCTTATGACATGCTGACACATCTGAACAAATAAAGGTTAAAAATATGAGCGTGTACTAGGAAATAACCTCCCACGCATCACGAAGGTTATCTCCTAGTGCACATTCATGGAGGCCTTCGAAAATGAAGCATCGAAGGCCCCGGAGTCAGGAAGCCTTTGATCCAACCACCATAGGGTTTCATATCATCTTCTTATTTCTTCTGAAAATCTCAAAACCACTCAAGGTCTCCATCTTGCTGTCTATTAATGTTGATGATAATGTATGCCCCATCGCTTTACTGATTCATAAAAGTCATTTATTAAGCACCACTTATGTTCCTGACATGAACTAGACACTTCGTTTTATTCATTTAAATATGCATTGATCAGAAGCAAGTTTTGTGACCTGTGCACCACAGAGGAAGAGACAGAGGATCAGAGAAATAAATAGCCCTGGTGGTCAGGGGCAGAATCGGCATCCATCTCGACAGGCTGATGATAATAAGCCCTGACCCAGCAAGCAGTGAGCTTGGGGAAAAGAAAACACATGTGTTCTTTTGGTTTATTTTGCTTTATTTTTTTAGTCTAATTTATATCCTAAAATCTAAAGTTCTGAATATTGATAAGAATTTTCTAAAAGTCTCCTCTTACATGGAGATATATTGCCTTATATTTAAACATCAGTAGGCATTTCTTACACTACAGTCTAATGTTCTCTCATAATGTGAAAGCATCAAATCTACCATGCAATCACGTGGTCATGGCACAACGCAGGTTTTCTTAAGGAGGAATTTCTATTCAATATCCATAGGTTGTTCATTAAACATTTACTTAAAGGCTACCATGTGAATCATTCTGGAGTGATTGAAAACATGGCCATGAGATATAAAGTTTGAGATCTGAACTATTCCAGAGTGATTGTTACAGAACAGTCACACACACACACACACACACACAGGGACCGGACTCCAGAGGATGGTATACTAAAACTGTCCGGACCACCTACTGGGCTTGTTAGTCTACCGCCAATCGGAAAGATAGCTCTCAATGGCAGAGATTAGTGAAAAGAAAAGGAAAGGTTTATTTAAGGCTATACAGACTTAAAGTAGTGACCCAATGTCCCCATTAAACTATCAAAGTCCTTTAGGCCAACTACTGATGCCCACAGTGCTTCCTTCTCCCCCTGCCCTTATCTGAGCTACCATAAGTCCAGAAAAGCAGCACACTCCGCATCTCCAGGTCGCTGGCACCGTCAGCTGTGTCGCCGTCCAGGCAAAGTCTCTTCTTTCCTCCACCAGAGCTGCGGGAGTCTGCACTCTTGCCAAGCCTCGTGGTTCCCCTCCTTGCAAAGCTGCAAGGGGATCTAAACTCCGGCTCAGACCGCATGGCTTTTCCCCACTGCCACCACTGCATGGTTCTCTCCTACTCCACCAACGCCACAAAGAGGTCTGCACTCTTCCAAGTCCACCGCATGGTTCTTTGCTTGCACTGCCACAAACGTGTGGTCCTTTCCTTCCACCAGAGCTGTGAGGGAGGTCCTCACTCTGGAAAAACCTCGTGCCCTCTCCTGCAATGGCTGCTGTGTCTGGGTTTAAATCCCTGCACCAATCTTCCTCTGTACCCCCATTTCCGACTCTTCCTACAATCAGTTACACCTGCCAGGACTCCCATATTCCTCTAGCTTTACTGGACTGCCACCACGAGTCTGGGCAGGTGTGGCCCCATGGCACGGAGCCAATCATCTCCAAGCTCTTACGAAAGCGCTGTAACCAGGGGGAGTTGCCTCCCAGTTACATCTTGGGTGGAAGTCACTCCCTTCCCCCTGGCTCAAAGCATGACCACAGCTATTTAACATATCTATGAAACCAATTAAAGGCTATAGATATGTCAAATGACTGTGCCAGAGGTTTAGCTGCAAAGCCATTGCTATGCAAAACAGCTCTCAATGGCCCTGCTCCATTTATCCCTTCCCCCAACTCACACCTGGGGGTGGGGGAAGGGGTGAGGACATCTTAATATTTCCTGGACACCTTGAGTTCTGGACTCCATTCTGGGCCCCTTTGTGGGGCTCCCCCTCTTGGCTGCACCCTGTATCATGATCATTTAGCTCAACTGTTTCATTCAACAAATGACAAACCTGATTCTAAATTTCTTACATCCAGATCAACTGTGCTTCCCCAAGAAATGTCTGCCTTCAAAATGTTTGTTGTTGCCTCCCTCTCCTTTGTGACATTTAAGGCCAGTAGGCCATTGTACCACACATTCAATTTAGAGGTAAAGAATCTTGTCTTCTGATGCAGACCCCAGCTCATGGGGTCTGAGACATTGTGGATGAAATGAGACATTCACATGGACTACCGAGTCCTGTGGAGGAAAAGGGACAGCATGGCTTTTCTCTCAAGGGGAGCAAAAGCCATGGCCCTCACTGTGACCGGCCTTTATTGGGTTTCTCGGCACATTACATGATGGTCCTCATTTACTATGCACAGGTCGCTTTAGGTGGTTACCTTTTACAGAAAACAAAGGAGCCAATGCAGCTAATCACATCACAGAAGAGGGATATTTGCAAATGAAAAGGGAAAAGTAGTAGAACCGGTTACACTCCATACTGTGGAGTTTTAGCATGGATTTTAGGAAGTTACTTTGCAGTAAATGTTTGTTGCAATTCCGGGTGAGGGAGTTTTAGTAAAATCATGTCTCAAAGTGGCCTAGGCACATTGCAGGCCTGATTTCCCACCAGAGAACCTATCTGTGGGCATGGGTCCTGTGCATCTCCAAGTGGGAGCTAGGCCCACGCCACACAGAAGAGTCTCCTACAGTCCTCACTCACTGGAATATTTTACATTTATGAGGACAACACCAAGGCATTTTCAGACACTCAAGGGTAGAACAAATATCTCTCTTGAAACATTACTGTCTTGATACAAATTCATAAAGATATTACCTAAGAATACGAATAACCACTCTGCTTTTTTTAAGTTTTATTTGTTTATGTAAGCTTGTATGATCTTATTTTCCTTAGTGTTTTAAAAAAATATAAATCACGCCTGCTCCTGATTGCCCTGCTTCACAGACAGACACATTCTCTGCTGAGACACTGTCTACACACTGCTGCATCAGCCTCGTCCACTGTGCCCCAGCATCCCGGGGACTGCTTCTGGTGTGAACTGCCTTAGATGTTCAAGGCCAAGTCTAATCTCATGTTCTTTTTTAAAAAAATATTTTACTTATTTATTTTTAGAGAGAGGGGAAGGGAAGGAGAAAGAGAGGGAGAGAAACATCAATGTGTGGTTGCCTCTCAAGTGCCCCCTACCAGGGGCCCGACCAGGCCTGTAACCCAGGCATGTGCCCTGACTGGGAATTGAACCAGCAAACCTTTGGTTCATGGGCCTGTGTTCAATCCACTGAGCCACTCCAGCCTGGGCTAACCTCATGTTCTTACTGTAATAAAATATAATCACATAATGCCCACAAATAATGAAGATCAGCTCCTTGACAAAAATATATGGGGGATAAAATAATTTTTTGTCTGATACAAAGGCTTCTTTCTTAGACTTATGGCTAAAATATCAAATTTTTGTTTTAAAAAAATTATTTTCTGGGAAATATTTCCTTGTTCTTTGAAGGTTAAAGTAAATTCCCTTAAAAATAAAGGTAATCATCAAGTTATTTTTATTGTTTCTTCTTTTGAGTTTTGTTTTCTGTGTTTTGACACTTAAAGGCAGCACCCAACAAATTAGTTCCAGCTTTGAAACATACTGTCGCTCCTTTATGTTTTTGTATTTTACTCATTGACCATTAAATCTCTCTTCTATTATCCATAATCCTTTCATTATTATGACCAAGGTGATTTCATTCTCTCCATTTCCTTGAAAGGTGGAGCTACATGTATTATTAGCTATCGCCCTTTTGAAAGAATTGGAACATTGTGGAATAATCAACGACCGATGGAACCTTAAAAACTTCATTAGTGATAAAGTTCAAATGTGACCAAATTTTCTTGCTTTCCTATTACTATCCCACCTGTTCAAGGAACAGGCCTTTTATTCCCCTTAATTTCCACCCAATCTTAAACCTTCCTTTTTTATAGAAAATTTTATTTGGGTCATTATTTTGACTTATCTTTATCATTGATCTTGCTTGATTGTTCTGGGGAGAGCAAAAGTATAATTTTCCGAAAGAGAGAATTCTGCCTCCTGCACAAATATATAATGATCCCACTTAAAGAGATTTTACTTAACTCATTAATTAACAGAGAACCAATGAAATGTTATGACTCATTCAAAGAGCATTTTAGAAGCTGCAGTATTTATGGGCTGGTAAGATTCCCAGACTACATACAAAACTGGTACCTGTCCCACAGAGCCATAAAAATTGGGGTTGATTTGTCCCATCAGAGAAAAATTATTTATGTCTCTCCTGGACAAAATTTTATGAGTGAATGTTTAGCTGTACTAAGTCTGGGCCCTTTGTCAAGAGTAAACAGCTAGTTCAACCGTGGGGTGCTCAACCTTTTGGTGTCTCTGGGCCACACTGGAAGAAGAGGAGTTGTCTTGGGCCATACATTAAATACACAAACAGTAACAAAAACTGATAAGCAAAAAAAAAAGGTTTTAAGTAAATTTACGATTTTGTTGGGCCACATTCATAGCCATCCTGAGCTGCATGCAACCCAGGGGCCGCAGGTGTGACACCCACAGTCCTTGGTTACACTTCACCTCCATGCGACAATTAAAATACATGCCACCTCTCTTTTTTGCCTTATTTTCAACTTTCACCCCACTTTTTTTTTTTTTTGCCAAAGGTCATTTCAAAGCTACGCAGCTGCTCTCAAAATCTAGAAACTAATTTGTATGTATGGTCAAAAGGGAGTAGGTTCCGACCACTGTTCCTCCCCAGCTGATCCTTCATCCTTTTCAACAATTCCTCCCGAAACCTTAAAAATAAGACAAGCACTAAGACTGAATGAAGGTAGTTTGGGGATTTTATAGCACTGTCACTGAAATGAACTTAAAATACGTGTAGCTGATAAATCACACTCTATCTTTCAAATATTAAGAAGCAAAATCAACAAGTAGTAAGACAGTTTGGGTCTGAAACCTAATGCTTCCTTTAGAAAACCCGCAGGTGGAGTCAGAACTGAATGTGAGTATTTCTGACCAGATGGGTTTCTTTAAAGGCCATGAGATGGCTTAAGACTGTTTATAATCATTTGTGTTTCTCTGATAAAGTTCAATTTCAAGAAAACTTAAAGGTAATTCCTTGCACATTTGCAATTATGTAATGAATTGTTCATTGAAATTCAATGACTTTTTCACGTCTCATTTTTTCCTGTGCCAGTTTCTTTGAAGATGTATTGATTTTTAAAAAAATGATTTAAACCTTTGAATGCAATTAAATATAGTACATGCAATTTTCAGTTCACTGAAGCAGAATTGAACTCAAATATGCAGATAGGTGTTTATATCTGTAGACAGGACAATGTCTCCCCTTTTCTTTCAGGTTTTCAGGTACAAAGTATTTTGACTATTTAGATACATTTTTAATCAACTTTGAAGATAAAGTAAATCGGAAAGATTTCTTAAATTATTAGAAACTTTTTTTAGCCACTTCTGACCAAAAAAAAAAAAAAAAAAACTTGATTCTCTAATGAACACCACTATAGTACCAGAGGACTGTGGTATTCATTGGGGAAAATATGGAAAACATATTTGTAAACAACCACTCCTAAGAGTTTAAAATTTATGTTAAAATACACATGTGGAAATATGTGAGTTTCATTTCTAGTAAAACAGTGTAGGAAGAAACTTAATGGCATTTCTACAATCTGATATAAAAATGCCAATGAATGGATAAGCCAGGGTCGCCTGATTATTATACAGTAAAGCCTCATTAAAAATCCCGAGGCCATTACTGCCCTTCTCACATGGATGGTTGTTATTCCCAAAGCACTTCTGCTCACTCCTAAACCCCGCCTCAAACTCCTGAAAGCCTCACGCACACCGGCTGCACTTCACTTTGCTCCTCCGTTAACCCTTCTGGGCCAGTCTGCTTCTTCCTCCAACAATTCTCAGCACCAAGGTTACTACTTCCTGTACAAAATGAGGCTAGGAGCCAGGGGGAGGGGAAATTCCAGGTGGGCAATATCAAGATACCTTTTAGAAAGAGGAGAAAGGGCGCCATCATTATTAGTATAGCGTATTAATAATAATATATGAATATTTATGTATTACGTTATTCTACTATATTTTTTTCTTGTTACTCATGGGGTCATTTTAAGTCTTTTGCTTTTCTCCATGGACGTCAAGACAGAAGAAACCAGAAAACTGACATCACTTCTTTGTTCATGCTGTAGTAATCACCAATGGTCTGCTGTCCCCACCGTGCTGCCTGTTGTCTCCTGGGCCTCACCTTTGTCAACACTGCTTCTTGGGCTCAGAAAAGTCTTTTCACATCTCTTCTCTTTCCTTTTTATGGCCAATGGTCCTTAAAATAAACAAGAGCTTTTTTTTTTAATGATAACTTGAATACTACATATCCGTATTTTAAGTTATGGTGCACAGTTTAAAAAAAGATACGTGCCTTCTGAAAATTATACGAAACAAAACACACAAAGAAGCAGTACTAGGGAGAAGAGAACACGACCCTGGGCTGAGCCCTGACTCCATCTTCATCACTGGCCCACTCCGCAATGTTCGCAGCATACTGATGGTCGCTACACCTGTTTTCCAGCCTCTAAATAGAAAAATAGTATGCACTTTATAAAATTGCCACCAAGAATAAATGCAATGCTGCCGATAAAGCAACTTGCTCATTTCCTGACACGTGCGGAGTATAAAATATATGGTTGCTTCCTCCTTTGTTCCCCCAAGGATCAAAGGAGTTCCCTCTTGGGCTCTTATTTCTCCAGTAGCCATCTATAATGTGCTGAAGTGATAGTTCCATGTAGACAAATATTTTCCCGAAAGGTGCTCTAAAAATTATCACTGTATCATTGTTTGGAGAGGTCTAGTTGTCACACCGAATGTTTACCTTTTCCAGCTGTTTGTATGGGGTCCTATGGCTTCTGTGGCTGCACTGATGTGGTCATTGACCTAGAGTCACACACACCCATCTTCAGCAAGTCACTTCAGTGACAAAAGCGAACATGTGATTTCATTCTAAGTAACCTAATTTCAGTACAAATGTGGGCTGAGTTTTATACCAGCATCCTGTCTGAAGTGCCCTTCGCAGTCCCCCTGGAACCTTGGCCTTTCCTTGCTGGCCTGCACAGGGGTCCTCTATTTCTGAGTCACTCATCAAGGAGTTAATGTAATGAAAGCCAATGTGCTTGTGACACTTTGGAGTAAATGTTTATTCTGTTATGTGCCAGCTGTCCAAGCAGATATTTGCCTCAAGTTAATTTCAATGATGACGTTAGGTTTGATTTGTTATTTTTTTTACCAGAATTTACTTGTATAATTTAATACTTATTAGAATGAAAAGCAGAATGACGGAATTCTTATTTTTCTTAGAGAAATCTTTCAGTCTCCTCCCAAAATAAAAAAACACTCTCACGATTCCTCTGAAATATGTTAATTGAAGTTTTTGGGGGCAAGAAAATTTTCTTGTTAGTCCATTAATGAATATCATTCTGACAGATGGAGCTTTTTCTGCAATTAATGTTATTTTTTGCCTAAAAATAACATTAAGTCTTTTTTCTTGAACAAAATAGTCTCGTTGCCAACTCAGGTTCACACTCCCCTGACTTCGCACCACCCCCAGACCCCCCCAATCTGTTCATCGCTCTCGGATCCACACTGTACTCTAGAGATGTTTCCGTTTCAGCTGGGTGGGCTGTGCATCCTGCCCAGAAAGATGTGTAGGACTAAGAAAAGGGCTTTCTGTTGCTTTACCCCAAAACACTAACCCCTTTCAAGTAGAAATAGGTGCGTGGCCCTAGCCCCAATCACGAACAGTCCCTGCTGTGTACCACGTTTTGTACCTTTTCACACATACAGAAAACACAAACAGATGTAAGAACCCAACTGCTGACAATGTAGGGTTCTTAAATCTTCATGCTGTTCCACATTACCTTTCGTTCTTCAAGGAACTAACACATGTCAGACACAGATGAAGCCCTCTGGGGCTCTCACCAGATCCCGCTCCCCTCTCTGCTCCTCCTATATAATCTGGTGCCTGAACTCGGTGTGTGTTTTAGCTTCCATGTTCCGTGTGTGTATAACACACACACAAAATATATATATGTTACATTACGTATATATGTTACATATTTTAAAACTTTAATGCATTTTTTATTTATCCACAGAATGCACTTTAAATGTTGACAGATTTTATGGCATGGGAACGCCCTAATCAGTGTGCCCGCTTTCCTGTTGCTGGGGAGTTTAGTTGCCGATTTCCATTACACCCGCAATGCCGCAGTGAACTGTTTTGCAGGTCTCCACGTGTGCAGCATGCAAGGGTTTCTCTGAGTCATATTTCTAGAGAGAACTTGCTACATACATTATGCACAATGGCAGTCTCTAAGAATTCGAGAAGTCTTGAAAGCAGTTGCGTAAATCCTCCCCACCCCGCTGCCGGTGTGCCGCCTCAACCCAGTTATGATTGGCAGAGGTTTTCTGTTTATTTTTAATTTTATGTTTATGATCTGGCTGCTCGTTGTAAGGATCCTTTCTCTGGTTTTTAATGAGGTTCGGTATTTTTATTATTCATTGATTTGAACTTCCCAGCAGTTTCCAGGGGGATTAATCCTTGGTTTCCCATAAGGAAACCTACTCACTCACGCACCCTAGATCAGCGTCCCATCCCCTCCCTGTCCCACTCACCCAGGCCCTTCCTGGTGCTTCCCGGCATCACCCCCTGAATAAAAGCCTTCAGTTAGCCTTCGTCTCGGGTCTCCGTTGAGGGAGCCCCGCCTTCAGGACCACACACCCTACGTTCACTTCTTTGTCCGGCCTGACCTTTCCTTTGGACCAATCATGCTGCATTCCGCTACCAGAGACAGAACTTCGTGGAGGCGGGGTGGGAGGGGAAGGGCAGAATGGTGAAGTGGATTCGAGGTTGTTAATTCAAACTTTTAACAAATCTGTTTGGACGTGTGCATCTCACTGTCAGATTAAAGCAAATTCGAATTTAGCGGAGACTTTATTCTAGAGGATTACCGCAAGGGGGAAGGCAGCAACGGAACCATGGCATTGGGGGGAAAGCTCCACCCATGAGCCGCAAGCATCTCAAAGGTTAGGCATGACTTGTTTGCCTCAGTGGATTGAGCGCCGCCGGCGAACTGAAAGGTCACTCCGGGTCAGGGCACTGGGTTGCAGGCCAGGTCCCCATCTGGGGGCGTGCAAGAGGCAACTGATCGATGTTTCTCTCCCTCTCTTTCTCCCTTCCTTCCCCTCCCACTAAATAAATAAATACAACCTTTAAAAAAAGAAAAGAAAAATAAAAACACTTTTCTTTAATAGGGAAGAGCAAACAAGGCTAAAAGTAAAGGGATGAGCAAGGAGAAAACGCGGTGTGAGCGGACTGAAGATCAGAAAGTGCTGTACCCTGAGTGTCCTGGATGGACCCTTAAAGAGAATGGCATGTCTGCTCAGGCTCAGGGTGGGTCAAGTTCAGGGACCGGAATGTCAGAGAGAAACTTAACCAAAGTTTGCTTAACAAGCATTTTGTTCCAGTTGATCATGAAATCAGGAACGTTCAGCCAACCATTTGTGAGGCAAAGAAAGGAAATTTGGAGAGTCTGTTCCTGATCCTGTCACAGGTAAACAAGAGTGGCACCCATAAGTCATATGTTAAGAGGGGTTTCTTACACGAAGTGGATTTCTGAAAATAAAGATTTATTGTTTTCCAAGAGTCAGGTGGAATTTAAGATTGTCTTCACTTTATTCCTTCCCAGCTTTATTTTCTTCACCAGTGAAACAAAAAATGCGTCCCTGACTCTTCTTAATGAAGTTGGAAATCTGCTCTGCTGGGAAAAGAAGGTGGAGTTTCACCAGATGACACACTATGCAATGTTCTCCGCGGCATTTACTTTAGAAAACTGGTAATTATAATTCTGAATTCTTTCTCTATCCTTTTCAAAAGTACACAAATATTCTTCCAGCCTCTTGTCACTTTTGCAACCCAGAAATGTCTTTCTCAAGATGCAGGGACTCATCCCTTTGAAATGTAATTAGTGAGAGAGACAGCACCCCTATCTGCCAGTGTCTGCGACTGGGTAGGAATCTAACTTCAATAAACAGCCATTAGCAAACACAGATGGTCCACACTGACCAACCTCCCACACTACCATCCTCCAGTACTTGTCCACCAACTCACTCCAGTACCAAAAGGCCTTCTCGTCTCTTGTTTCAAGGGAACTGAGTTCAGTCTCCCTCCACTAATGCAATAGTCTTGAACCAAATTGTCTTTGCCTGTGTAACTGCATCCAGTGCAACTTCTTTTTGATTCAAGTCCTAGGTTAACTTATTTGCACGTGTTCTTACTGCTCTAACATTCTACAACACATGAGAAGTCAGTGATAGTGACACAGAAAGATCTGATCAGACCACTGGGAGGACGAGGGAGGGGTCGTAGGAGAAAGTTGCTGGAGAAAAAGGTAAACAGCCTAGGACAGGATTGGTCTAGAAGTGAAACACCTCCAGACTGCATGGAATAATGGGCCAGAAGATTTAAAATAAAAGGAGGGCAGAGCCTGGCGCTCTGGCTGTCTTCCATAAGGATGCTGCCATGCTCGCACTGCAGCCGCCTGCATTTCCCAAAGGACAAATTCTGGGTGGGAGAAGAAACTCCGGGCACAGCCTAGGATCGGGCTGGTCTGGCAGAGAGTGGCAGGGTTGTTCTTCTCTGCTAAAGAGGACAGGCTCGAAGGCAGAAACCGGCCATTGTTCTGAAATTTGTGTAGCTTTTGTATCGCATGGTATTTTAGTTTATAAACAACACCATAGGAATAAGATAATTAAAACTAACAGAGAATGATGGGGGAACTCGGGAGTTAAAGATTTTAGCCTTAATTGATAGGCTTAAGTGATTAAAGCTGTAACTAAAGAGTTTAGCCTTAATTGATAGACTTAAGTGCCTATTGCGTGTGGAAACCTGTCATTCCAAAATTGTGTAACTTTTGAACAAAGACTCCTTTCCTTCATCACCAAACCTCTGCCCCTGGAATTTTGCCTCAAGGGTGGCAGTGGGCAGTGGGACCCCACTTGGTGTTCAGTAATGATTAAGTTTGAATTCTGTCTGGATTCAAAAAATCTGCAAAGATTGCGTATTGGTTTTGCTCATTAAAAAAAAGTATATAACTAGAATTGAATGGTAAATCTTAAAGTGACCAGAGAATCACAATGATCCGTTCCTTCTTTTACTGCTGAAATTCCTAGAAGCCTGGAGGCCGCCATTGTATTTTTCACAGTCTCTGTGGGTCTGGAGCCTCATGATGCCGTGTGTGTCCTGCTTCCCTCTGGTGAAATGGGGAGGCCCAGAAGCTCATTCCACATTCAGGATGAAGGTTAGAAAATTCCTCTTGAAGTTTTCTTTAAACATTTACACACTCTGCATCATAGACCTTCTCTCCATCACTCCCCACTGAGTATATTCAACAAGACACTGACACAATCAACTTTCCCTTTTTAACAGCCAGATTTGGTGTCAAAAATCCAGTCCGATGAAATCAGAAAGGAATGAATGAATGAAGCAAAACAAACCGCATCAACCCACAGCTGCATCCAAAGACAGTAAATTCCCCAAAAGAAAAAAGTACTTTCAGGTCTCTGTAAAACAATACTGTTTCTTTATTATTCATTTATTTCTGCCCAGCGCCTCTCCACTCCCCTCCTCCACCTTTAGAATTTGCATGTAAATGGCACTCCTTTTATTTCTTCAAAGTTCATCAGCCCCTTGTTGCTTATTCCCCACCTGAAGTCTAATCCTTTGAAGCTTTGCAACTTCACAATTGGTTGCTATGGAAATGATTATGTTGTTGAAAACAGAGGATTAGAACTTCTTTGGGAAGAGAATAAGCAGCAGGAGCAGATGAACTCTTAATAAACAAAGATTCTGATATCAGGAAAATGCACCTAAACAGCAAAATAATAATAATAATAATAATAATTGTCATAGGTAGGGAGAGGAGAAAAATGAGAAAAATTAAAATGTATTTGCTAAACTTTTGTACACTGGAATATGATTAGTATTTACTAGTGAGAAATAACTTTGTCATGGAATCACACCTCAGGGGTTAAAATAAAAACACTCCATACATCAGTGGGGGGAGATTGGGTGTCTTTGGATTGAGGGCTCTAAATATAAGGGGAAGATTTAGAGGGGAAAAAATAAAACAGAGTAATTGAGTCTAATACACAGGAATGCCAGCAATTCTGTTTCCCAAAATAACTTACCAAAAGAAAGTCAGTTAGCATTAGCATCAAAATTGTCACTGTCACTTGACAATTTTATCTGGAAAAGTCCCTGGCAAGGTCAGGCAACAACTCGTAAGTAACTGAAGTACATGTATGTAGGTTTCGAGTTGCACCTCTACAAGTGAAAATATAGGAGACAAGTGTTTCTTCACTCCGCTAACCAGACCACCCTACAAGAGAGGCCGAGGGGAAAGCTTGGAGGGGGCATGACCCACCGGTGCATGGGGTGAGGCCAACCAGACATGTGGTTTGTGAATCGCAAACCTGCAGGTACCCTCCGTGCCCCCTGGGGTCCCAGAGAAGTTCTTGAAGAGGTTGAGGGCAGCCTAAAGCACTTGGCGTTGCTTTTCTTTTCTCTATTACTTTTCTTAACAGTGGTGCCTTCTCTCCGTTTCCCACAAAGGTTTTAAAGAGGATAAATACCTTTATTATATCTTTTTTTTGAGGCTTGGTGTAGGAGTTCATCCAAGCGAACAGTGCTGTTTGAACTTGATCCGCAGCAGCAAGAGTACATTTCGCCATAACCATGACTGTTTGCCAGAAATATTCATCTCTTTTTATAAAGCCAGTGTGAAATGGCTCATATTTTCTCCCATTTGAATAAAATGATAGCACCGTCATCCTTTCAAAGGCAAATGGTCAATACTTACTGGAATGGTCAAAAGCATCCATGAATATACTCCTCTGAAGCCGTTCGGTGACACCTGAAGCCATCTGAAGATATTGGCAGAGGTCCGAGGAATAGAAAATAACTGTAATTATTGGCTCTTGTGCTCGAAAACATCCATTCGTCTTTTCTTGCTTACAATTGTACGATCCCTTTACATGTGAGATTTGTATGATGCATTAAAGGGAGAGAAGAGAATCTTTTGTGCACTGTTGGTGGGAATGCAGATTGGTGTAGCTACTGTGAAAAACAGTATGGAATTTCCACAAAAAAACTAAAAATGGAACTGCCTTATGACCCACCAATTCCACTTCAGAGAATATATCTGAAGAAACCTGAAACGTTAATTCAAAGGAATATATGCACCCTTATATTTGTGGCAGTTTGATTTACAACAGCCAAGATTTGGAAGCAGCCCAAGTGCCTATCAGTAGATTAGTGGATAAAGAAGCTGTGGAATATTTACACAATGGAATAGTACTCCGGCATAAAAAGAAGGAAATCTTATATTTTGAGACAGCATGGATGAACCAGAGAGCACTATGCTGAGTGAAATAAGCAGGTAAGAGAAAGACAAATATTATATGATTTCACTTATATGTGGAATCCAGTGAATGAAGTAATAGAAACAGACTCCTAGATACAGGAAACAGCCTGACAGCTGTTAGAAGAGTAGGGTTTGGGGGTTGGGGGGCTGGGTGAAAAGGTGAAGGGATTAAGCCAAAAAATATAAAAAAAGACGCAGACAGCAGGATGGTGATGACCAGAGGGAAAGAGGGGAGGGAGAGGAGGTATAGGACAGTAAAGGGGGGAAGAACGGTGACAGAAGAAGACGTGACTTTGGGTGGTGAACACGCAATACAACATACAGATGATATATTCTAGAATTACATGCATGAAACCTTACAGCTTTATTAACCAGTGTCACCACACCAATAAATTCAATAAAAATTAAAAAGAGAGAAGAGCTCTTTGTTAGCAAATCAGGTAATACTCGTTTTAAAGGGGTGGGGTGGGGGGGAAGACAGAGAAAGAGAGACTGAGGAAATAGGTCTTGTTTTCTTGGCAGCCTTAAACAAAAATACCCCTGGTATATGATGTGGCTTGCAAGGGGTAGCTTTGCAGAACTGAGAGCTGGACAGAGGGAAACCTATGAGCCTTGACCTGTGACTCTGGGCACCAAAATCTAATGTCTCCAGGCCTGGACTTCTGGCACCTTCTACAGAATCAGGCCTGAACCTTAGGGAGAAGAAACTATTAGTCACACTGCTATGGGCTCAGACAAGGGATGGAAGGATAGCAAAGGGCAAAAGCATCCCCCCTGGATATCAGCCTGTGACCCTGGAGTCGCAACCTGTTTTAGACGTCTTGTCCGTGGAGAGGTCCTGCAATGTGGTTTCCCAACAGAACTGAATATGTTATTGCCCACCCGCCTCAATCCAGGTCAGCCCTCCAGAGGACTCTCGAGTGCAGCTACATTCAGAGCTGTGACAAATGCAGATGGAGAAGCGGGCTCAGCCTTCCCATTTCTCATTGAAATTAAAGACATTTAAAATGAAGCGAGCAGAATTACAAGCGAGCAGAAATACGAGGACCTTGGCAATGAGCAAAAGATAAAGAGAGAAGAATTCAGAGCTTGGTTCGGTGTCCATCACAGTGGCATGTTTCTAAGGAGAGACAAAGGTCCTTCCTGAGGTTGTATGAAATCAGAAAAGAAAAAAAGAAGAAACCAAAACTATGTCACCAACACAGGGAAGATGAAGAGCCAGTCAGGGCAGCTTAGGTGACAAAAACCGACAGTTTCCATCCATGTGAAAAAGCAAGTTAAACTCATTTGCAAGGGTCAGTCCACTCCTTTTCAACCACTTCAGGCATTGTACCAAGGACTGCAGTGATTGTGCTGCCTTGTTAGCACTGCTAGCAGGGAATGTCAGTCAAATGCGAGCAGAATTCTTCTCTTCATGCTTTTCTCTTTGTATCCTCTCCGCTGAAAATGAGCTGGGAAATGGTGCTGGGGGAGGGGAGCATAGGCCAGGAACGGGGAGGCCAGCTCTGTGGGTCTCCACTGGAGAACAGGACATTGGCGGAAACACACAGTCTCATGGGACTCAGCAGACTGGAGTTCCTTCAGCCATAGGAAAGCCCTGCACGATACCTGTGGGCTACCTATGTGACCAGCATTTCACATCATTCAAGCCCCAGGTTCTTTTAGCCCACCCAGAACACAGATCAGTACCCTACAGTCCTCAGCCCCATGGCCCAACGGCCACAGTTGCAGCAGCACTGTGTGTGTGTGTGTGTGTGTGTGTGTGTGTGTGTGTGTGGCGCCAGGAGCACAGACCTTGCAGCCAGACTCCAGGACCCAGGTCCTGCTTCTGCTACCCAGTAGCTCTGTGATGTTGGACACAACAGTTAGACTCTCTGGGCCTCTTGATTTATAAAACAGATGTAATAGCAGTGTTTCTTTCCCCATGAGACTGAAGGATTATTGTTAAGAACTTTGCCCAACACGTGATAGGTTCTACAAGTGTTAATGATTATAATGAGGAACTACAAAGTACAAGGCACAGACATTCTGGTTTTCCCCATGGCATATGACAAAACCAGTGTCCCAAAAGATCAAGTTGAAGCTTTTAAAAAAAGATTTTAGTTATTTTATTTTTATACAGAAAGGAAGGGAAGGAGAAAAAGAGGGAGAGAAACATCAATGTGTGGTCACCTCTTGTGCACCACCTACTGGGGACCCGGCCTGCAACCCAGGCACGTGCCCTAAATGGGAATCGAACCAATGACCCTTTGGTTTGCAGCCTGGGCTCAATCCACTGAGCCACATCAGTCAGGGCAAGTTGAAGCTCTTATATTTCATATGCTTCCTGCCACCTCAGCCTCCTATGTCACACCCCCGTCACCATCCCACTTCAGATTATTACTTGTCTCAGGAGCTGCACACTTTTCTTTTTCTCAGCCATGTGCTGTGTATTTAAAACAATTAGTGCTTTGCTGAGAGAGTGAAGACATAAAAAGGACCAGTACATTAATGTGACTTCAGAATTCTATTTAAGCTACAAGATACAACTTAGAATGTTTGGGTAATTAATGCTAACCGCTTTTACTTCATCCATATAAAGTCCAATGCACTCTGGAGTGTGGACATTTGTGCGTAGTACCATGTTCTAATGAGCATCTCTCTGAGTTAAATAGAATCCACAAAGAGCTATGATTGCATTCAGCGGGGATGGGAGGCAGGAGGAAATATTCTGGGATGGGGGGAGTAGAGCGTATCTCGCGTGACTCCACAAATGGTTTCATCGTGTTCTGCTTTGTCTAACTCTGTCAGCGACGGCTAACTGCATTCCTGTCACTTGTCACTATATCATGATGGGTCTGTCCCTAAGATATCACAATATGCCATCCACTAGTTTTAAAGAAGATAAATGTACACTGGCAGAGGGGCCCCGCCTCCTGCTTCCACAAATCAGCAGCAAGGAGTTCAGCACATTTTCTGGGGAGCCCAAGGGAACCGGTTCCTTTGCCGAGACTTTCACCACCATTTGTACCGTCCACACCTTTCCACATATTGACCTGCTAATATTAAGACATGTTTTTAGCATTCTGTCTTTCCCTCTTCAACCCAGAAAGGAATATTTTTGTTATGCAAGAGAATTGAAGTTCTTTCCCCTCCCCATCTTCTCTACGGTGCGTTGTCCTTCCTTACGCCGATGGGACGTTATTGTGCTGCAGGCTGGTGTTGAAGGAGTGTGTGTGTAACCTCCTTGCACACTCACACACGGCCAAGATATCATATGCAATTATCTCTTTACAAAAAGCTTAAGAAACAAGGACAAAAGATACCCAGAAAGAAAATGTTCCACTTGGGAAAAAGTCTTACAATAAACAACGCTTTCTATTTCTCTTCTTTTGTTCTTCATAATTGAAGTCATTGACATGGAAACCAGATCTTTCTTTCTTTCAGTTAATCTGCTCTGGCTGTGATTCTGCTGCTGACAAGGTCTCTGTCGCTTTGCTGCTTTGACTGGAATCTACGTGGATGGGCTCTTTCACGATTCCTTCAGCAGGGCAACACCAGAGCGGCAGCCGCTCAGGGCTGTGCACATGCCAGGGACCTGCCAGGGGGCAGAAGGAGCCAGGTGGGGAGCAGGCTTGCTCACTTGAGTTACCCCAGAGCCCTGCAGGTCTCTGAACAAACCCAGGTTGGAATGAAATTTCTTGGTTACTTGACTCCACCCTGATCCGCTCCCTCCTGACATCAGTCACTGCATGACAGTGGGACACCTTTCACACAGACTAGCAGGTACACCCCCCTACAAGGGAGCCCTGTCAGCCCAGCCTCCCCTTCCCATATCCTTTGGCTCCACGTACGATGTCACATGTCCCCGACTCCCGCCAGCTGCTCTTTTCTTGGCTCTCAATGATCCTCTTCCTGAAAAAGGATCTGATACTAGCAACTCCACTACACCGAAAGTAGAAGCTGATGTGATATTATTCGGGGACCTTGTTAAAGCCCTCTCGTTGTAGGCTAAACGCTGTCATTCGCTCACCCAACAAACATCGTGGCAGTCATCCTCAGTGTCACTCGCTGTGCCTGGTCTTGAATCTGAAACATGACAGTTGTAGAGTGCTTTACAAATTTATACAAACCCTTGCACAGTTCGGTTCAGAACACAAGAGTCACAGCTAGTAGAAATTATGTCCTTGCTTTGTTTCTTTCCTAATTGGGGTATACTGATCATTGCTTTATTTCATAAGGAAGTTTAAAATGACAGGAGTGCTTCAAACAGATTTCCAGTACAAATAGACATGAAATGAGCAAAAATAAGCATTCTACCCTAACAGGGACTCTGTGAACTAGAAACAGCCATCAGACCAACCATTCCCCAACAAGTGAAGTGAGGGAGAAACAGGATTGGTGAAATACAGGTAAAAGACGTTTTTGCAAAGGGCAATCCTATATAAAATCTTGTCATATTGAACCCAGTTTTTCAAGAAAAACTTTGTTTCTCTTTTCTAAGCACTGAGATCAGTGCCACAAATATCAACTTATAAACAACATTATCTTAGTATTTAGTATATACTGTCCTTTGATTTTGCAGTAACATACAATGTAGGTTGACTAGAACTTTTATGGGGTCTGTTAAACCTCCCAAATATCACCAGCCTTAACTGAGGAGTGAAGAGCAGCACTGGCCGTCCCAGGAGTGTCTCAGAAGAGAGAACTTAGAAGGGAAATTGTTTCCAGGCTTTGGGATCCGCCCTCAGTCCATTTGACACAGATCTCACGGAGCAATGAGCTAATGGGGAATGGGCCAACTTCCTGGTGTAATCATGAAAGACTGGGGAACGCAAGGCTGAGGAAGCATGTGCTGGTAGGGAAAGCATTTGAAAAGTGAGCCATTTGCCCAGGTCTTTTCCCCAGTAAATTGACCTGTGGGTATTTCCTGAAGCATCTAGGCGGTCTGCAGTCTCGTGTACATTATGGTAATGCAGGTGGTTTCAGTTCACAGTTGCCTTGTGATTTCCAAATGCATAGCTGTTAAACCGCTCTTTTTTGTAACATATTTGTTTATCCCTTAAAAAGTGAGGCTCCACTACATGGAAGTCACTGTGGTCTCTAACGCAGGGAATGCCAAGATAAATAAAAGGTCCTGACATTGAAAAGGGTAAGCGATAAGAAATACAAAGTTAGGTAAAATACAGGTAAACACTGAAGGCCATAAAAGAAAACAATGAATTCCTAAGAAAGAGAGAGTTCTGAAGAGAAAACAATTATTGTCATCTGGGAGATTCAGAGATAGTTTTGCAGAAGAGGCGATGAGTTTGAAGACAGTAAGACTGGGGCCCAAGGAGATGAACAGATAGGCACCCCAAGTAGGAAAATGGACATGTGCGAGAAACAGACAAAATCTGCCTAATGCGAAAAATGGGTGGAAAATAAGATCACAGACAAATGTGGGAATTATACAAGGGTGGGCAGAAGTACGTTTACAGTTGTTCATATGGAAAATAATGCAATAATAAATAATAATACAAGGATAAACTCCGTGTTTTGTATACTTGCAACTGAAAACCTACCTCTGTCTACCCTGTATAGTGGAAGAATTTGAAAGCTAAGTTAGATTCATTTTTGTATTTTTTTACTTGATAGCAAATAATAAACAAGTGATGGTTTAATAATACACAACTTTACACAGGCCTGTGTTACAAGAAGATTAATCTGAAAGCTGTATGAAATATGAAACTGCCTCCTCTCTCTAGAAATATTGCACCTTAGATAATCTGCAAATGTTTCCCCTGAAAAATGCCTAAATATGCTGAATAAAATATAACAAACTTTCTGAGAAATACCCAGCTTGCAAGAAAGTAAGGGAAATCCATGGGGCCAAACATACAGAAGGCTGAATCAGCAGCCATTTCAAACTCAGGGAACTTAGTTCGCCAGAGATGTGCAGGGGTCAGGGTGAGGCCTTGCAGCCCTGCCAGCTGGTGACTTCCACACATGAATTAAAAAGCCTGAAGACTTGAAAGCTAATATTTCAGTGAAAGAGCAGAGCGACAAAGGAAATCCACCCACCAGCGAAGGGAGACAATAAGCTAGAACTGAGGATCCGGCAAGCAGAGCCCTACCTACATAAAACCTCACTGAACTCAGCTGCATTGCACTCTCTGAGCACTGAACTGATGTCTGTTCATTGTCAAATGAGGTGAAATGCAGCCTTTATGATTCAATGGTTACTTGTACCTGTTTGTATGCCCGTTTCATGATTACAGAAAAGAATAAAGGTATCAAAAGTAGAGGGCACAGTGTAAGCAAATCTCCACTAAAGCCGGTACCAGTTTCCACAACAAGGAAGGCGTGATGCTTCTTCTAAAGCTCTGCTCACTTTCTCCAACCCCAGATGATTTCGAGGCAGATTTTAGGTACTCTTTATTTTATTGCACGAATTTTAATCTTAATTTTATTCTGTATTTCATCAGGCACTCTTTAATTTTACTCCATAAATGCTTCAGTGTGTATCTCTCAAAGGTTAAGACTTTCACAATGTCCACAATACCATCATAAAACACAATAAAAAATTAACAAGTATTTCTTAGTATTCTCAAATCAATGCTCACAGTGGCCCAACTATCTCGTAATGTTGTTTGGTTTTGTTTTTGCTTAGCGCTGGTTGGACTGCATTGAAATGCATTTGATTGATACGCCTCTCAAATTTTTAATCTGTGCTTTCTGTTATTCTTCTATTTCTCAAAATGTGTTCATTGAAGAAAGGTGGGTATTTGTCCTTTAGGGTTTCTTATATTCTAGAGTTTTCTGCTAGCATTTGATTGATGTTGTTTAAGGTTAGCTTGTTTGTTTTAGAAAGGGTATCCCACAGGTGATGGTGCATACTTTCCACTGAATCGCATCAAGAGGTGTACAGTGCCTGGCTGTCTTTTGTTAAGATTAATCCATTGGTATAGAAATTGCCAGCTTGATTTATGTATTATAAAAATCCCCACTGGCTTTTTTGCTTGTTGATCATTGCTGAGATCCATCTATCCACTAATATTCTAATAGCTGGCCTTTCTATAAAAAATATTTTTTTCATCAAAAGTTTTTCATTACTCTGAGATACAGTACATACAGGAAGATAAACTTATTTCTTGATCATTTCTCTTTATTTATGAGTTTTCAAAATAATAAGTTGGTTTTCTAGGATCCTCCACATGCCACCAAAGATTTTTTGGAAGCTTTGTTGATCCTACTTGAGTGTATAATAATGACCTTGTCAATGTGTTCAATCCACTGGCTCTAGTCTCTTAGGTTTTGCCTTTAATACCTTTCTTACTTTGGGGCACAATGAGATGTTCTAGGCTCATTGGTTTTTTTTCTTCTCAAACATCTAAAACCAGTAAATTTTCCAGGGCATTTAGACCACTCTCAGCACTATTTCCAGGACTTTCCAGTGGGTAAGCTAGGAAATACTTTGTAAAAGAAAAACTGTATTATGAGTTAATACTGATATTTCTAACACAAATTTTGAAATCAGAGTTTTTACCTAACTTCTTTGATTTTTTTTTGTATTTTTTCTAATGCTAAAACTTTTGATTATTAACATATGTTTGAAACTTCAGAAAATATGATCACATACAAATACACAGCAAAGTAAAAGACAGGAAGACTACAGACAGAAAATCCACTGAGAATACTGCTCCATAAATGTTTCTCACACAGCTGAACAAGCCCCCATTGCAGAAGGAATATTTTCCTATTTTCTTTTTATTATATATTAGAATTTCTAAAATTTCTAAAACAGGTCTATGTTCTCCTCCAAAACAAACAAAAGATGTTGTTTAAGAAAAAAAGTACTTCGTCCCAAATGTAACACAATACAGATTTGAATCATGTGCTCTAATGTAGGTGATGAATTTGCTTACATAGGTCAAGTTTCCCTGACTTACTTGGTAAAGGACATTTGTCTGCAGACATTGTCCTTATGCTATTTTGAGTAGAAAAGTGTAGAGTATACTTAATTTATTTAATTTGTGATGTACTACTTATTCAAATGGCAATTGAAAAGGTAAAATAAACAATATTTCAAATATGTATTTACTGTGTTATTGGTAGTACAATAAGCCACTTTGCTCTTCCTATACACGCACATTTATTTATACAATTGATTATATTATTTAGGCTTAGTTTTTGTGTTTTACAAATGACAGCTACATCTTCTTTTTAGCTAATACCTCAAAGCACAACATACACTTTAAGGCAAGTTTTCCCCTTAACTACAGTGGAAATATCACCAAACTCAAGTTGTCGTCTTGTTCATTTAGAGTGTTTGGGGCCTATATTTTCCTGACTAGCTAGATTATCGTTATGTGCGTGGCAATGTGAGTGACAAAGAGTGTACCCTGAGAACATGGCTTCCACCATTTTCTTTTGTTTGCTTGTGTCTAATTACTTACATTTTCTTCTTACTTTTCCTGGCATTTTATTTTGTGAAGTCCTGTTTATTTAAAGCTAGATGAAATAAGCTATAAATCCATTATCAGGACACAAGGTCCTGTGTTGCTCAAAAGGAACAAGCAAGGGTGCCACTGTTCCTGTGCCGTCACCCCACCACCACCACCACCACACACACACACACACACACACACACACACACACACACTCCCATAGAGGAGCTCGCTGCTACCAGAGCCAGGTAACAAACAGGTGAGCCTCTTCAGTACGGGACGGGAGAAGGCTGGTGTAGAACCATACATAAGATCCTGGTAATGCTTACATTCTTTTGCTACTTAGTTTTGGAAAAC
>PVKM010000606.1:0-100761 GCA_004027735.1 Carollia perspicillata
TAATTGCATAATCAATAAAATATATTTTTAAAAAAGACTCTATAAGACAATTACAGACCAATACCTCCTATGAACAATAATGCAAAAACCCTTAAAAACTAACAAACAGAACTCAGCGTCACGTTTGAAGAATTACACACTATTTGGGATTTATTCCTGAAATGCAAAGATAATTCAGTATTTTGAAATTAATCAATGTAATACATCACAACAATAAAATGAAGGGAAAAGCCAATAGGATCGTTTCAAGCAATGTAGAAAAACCATCTGACAAACATTTACATTCTCCCAAGAAAAAAAAAACCCACTCAACAAACTAGGAATACAAGGAAACAACAACATAATAAAAGCCATCCATGAAAAACCTACAGAGAATACAATACTCAATGGCGAAAGACTGAAAGCTTTTCTTTCCTCTCAGATCAGGAACAAGGCAAGGATGCTTGCACGGCCAGTTCCATTCAACATAGTAGTGAAAATTACAGCCAGAGCAATGAGGCAAGAAAAAGAAATAAAAAACATCCTAATGTCTCTGAAATTATATTAAAAATACTGTCTTAACAGTCATAAAATCTAGTTTCTCTAAATATATGTCAAAAATATACATCATGCCTCTTTAGTTTTGCCATTTCCTCTACATACATTGATAATATATGTGTACTGCCCTTACAAGAGTTTAAAAAATACTGGCTGGCCCTGGACAGGTGGCTCAGTTGGTTGGAGCATAGTCTTGTACACCAAAAGGTTGCAGATTCAGTTCCCGGTCAGGGCATATACCTAGGTTGCAGCTTCAATCCCCAGCTGAGGAGCACACAGGAGGGAACCAATCAATATTTCTCACACTGATGTCTCTCTTTCTCTCCCTTCCCCCTCTTCTTCCTTCCTCTCTCTCTCAGATCAAGAAACATACTCTTAGGTGAGGATTTTACTAAATAAATTATTTATCAGCTGTATTCATTTTTTGTTCATACTATCAACCACTCTAATGCAATTATGGTTAATAAGAAATAATGATAAAAGTATCCTGCTCGTCCCTAATAAATTATTCAAGGAGAAACTTACATAAACCAGACTAAAATAAATAAATAAGTAAAAAACCAGGAAAAAACACATAACACGAAGGCATTATAAAAGGTGAGTCTTTCTTAAGATATCTGATTATCAGCAGAGATCCTCACTAAATGGCTGACGTAAGGGCATAAAGCGTGCACATTAGACATAAGGAAGTAAAATCTTGACTGCGTAACTTTTTAAGACTAGCCAGGGGTATTTTTGCCTTTCAAAGAATTTAACCAACTGAAAGTGACATATAGGTACCATATGGTGAGCCAGGAAGAGGTGAATTGAGGGTTAGCCTTTATATTATGACATAGAAATGATACTAATGAATCTAGACACCAGAGAAATAATGATCAATACATAACCTCAGGACTAACAAAAAGGAAAACTAAGAATGTCAACGAACCTGGTCAACCACTCCTACATTCAGTTAACGTGTACAACACTGTAAAGGTGCAGCACAGGCTCAAATCATTATGAATGGAAATGACTGATCAAAAAGTACAGACAATCAAACTTTGAGGTAAGTTTTTACTGCCTAAAATCCCTTGCCTCTCTAGGATAAGCACTGTCATTAACTGACACAACACTTTTTTAATTGACTGAAGACTATATATGTGGTAGTAAGTTTAAATAGTAAAAGTCAAATTTGATCAAGCAAAATAGAAACAGTCTCATAGATGGAGAGCCCAAAGACAGCTGGGTGGGTAGAGGTTAGGGGGTGGAGGGACTGAGCAAAAAGGAGGACTCATGGATGTGGACAACAGTGTGGTGATTGCTGGGGAGTGGGGGGTGTAAAGAGACTGAATAGTAATGGGAAAAAACACAATAAAGATTAAATTAAAAAATGATAAATAAAACTATACCAAAAAATGGTTATAGTAGTTGCCTCTAAAAATCGAAGATTACTGGAAATTTTCAGTTTCTTTTTTTAACCTATCTTAATTTTAAAATAATTCAATAGTGAAAGTACACTTTTATAATTAGAAAAAGTTACACTTTAAGAGTTAGGCCTGATCAAAAAAAACTTCAGTACTTAAGAAAAAATATTAAAATCAAAGCAAACTCTGGCCCAGAAAAAGTTCGTGCTATAAGAATTACAGGGTTTTTTTTTTTTCAACATAAACTGAAGGCTTCCAATTACTAGTGTAACTAGATAATGCATTATCCAAAATGGGTCCACTTTAAGAGTTCAAGGAGGATCAAAAAGTTATTAACAGGTGTTTAATCGATCTACAATAGCTGTAACTGAGACTTGTTTTGTGGAAACCAGAAAAAATCATCTTACCTACTGCCTGCATGATAAAGCTCTAACACTTTAGGACAATGTTAAAATCATCAAAACCCACCTATCTCATCTCTACTTCTGCTACAAAACCTAAAACACACGCTAGCTACACTGGCCCTTCGATTAACCACGATTCTGAATCTTCACTTCCTGGTAGGCCTTTCCTTCCCTTCTTTGCCTAGCGTTCTTTACCTTCCGGCTTAGTGTCACTTCCACCACAAAGCAACCTCCTCCTTTACCGTATACTAGCATGTTCAGCTCTCTCATCAAAGGTTCTTAACCCAGGGCCTATAAATGGCCTGATGGACATCTGTGAAATTCTGAAATTATATGTAAATACTGGGTATATGCTCTTTTTTAAGAAAAAACACTGCGACCATTCAAATTCTATAAATAATCTTTAATTCAAAAGGATAAGAATCACTGCTTTACATATAACCTTAGATTACCATGATTTATTTACTTGTCTCCCTCATATACTAGGAGTTTCTATAAAGCACCCTGTCATATTCCTAGGAATAAACAGTATGATGAACTAAAATATTAAAAAGAGCCCTGGCTGGTGTGGGCCAGCCTATGAACCAAAGAGTCACTGGTTCGATTCCCAGTCAGGGCACATGCCTGGGTTGCGGGCCTGGTCCCCAGATGGCGGAGTGCGAGAGGGAACCACACACTGGTGTTTCTTTCCCTCTCTTTCTCCCTCCCTTCCCCTTTCTCTAAGAATAAATAAATAAAATCTTAAAAAAAAGAAAGAGATGTCTATCCCCCCAATTCTCCCAAAACTCTTTCAGGATCATTCTGAGACACCTGATATCTGCTTCTAATTTAGTACCTTCATTCTCTAACTTTTAAATTCCTTCATTTATGAATCTGAATCAATCATTTCATATAAAAAATTAAATCTCCTTCCATTAAAACCAATGTTTTTTCAAACTCTCTACATTTTTACATGTACTTGGAGAGAGAAATGTTTTAATTAAACTTTTAGAGAAGATATTCAAAAAGAAAACTGAAACTCACAATACATGGCCAAAGGCAATTATTTATAAAAGGAAAAAAGATGACAGATATGTGAGCCAATCTATCTTAACATGTTAGTTTCATCACACTTCCTAAATTAACATGATGAGGGAAAGGCCTAGTCACCTTATTATATTATATACACCTAATTCTATTTGGGATTTCATTGAACCTTTGGCCAAAAAAATCGATCCCATGCCTATCAAACACTGCCTGCAGTGTCAAAGGCTCACATGGGAAAAGATACACAGTTTGACCTTGAGTTACTCACCGTGCTGTACACCGCCGAGACAGTAGGAGTGAAGATTCGATCCTCGAGAGGCTGCTGCACAGGTCCTCTAGGAATTCTAGAAGAGCAGGTTAAGGATAGGAGAGCTCAAAAAATGGACTGCTTTAGCAGTAAGAGAAAATTACCACCACCAGATTCTGACAGTGACCCAAGCTTTGGTACCCAATTAGTAGGGGTTATACACTTAATTCTCCACAGGAACTAGAAAAAACAAAGTATTTAAAATGTCCTAATGTGATTATATCAATCTCTCCAAAAGTGAGTCCCATGATAAACATTCCATAGAAACTCCAGCCCTGGCTGGAGTGGCTCAGTGGACTGAGTGCAGGCCTGTGAACCAAAGGGTCGCCAGTTCGATTCCCAGTCAGGGCACATGCCTCGGTTGCAGGACAGGTCTCCAGTATGGGGCATGTGAGCGGCAACCACACATTGATGTTTCTCTCCCTCCCTTTCCCTCTGCCTAAAAATAAATAAATAAAATATTTTTTAAAAAAGAGAAATGCCAAATAAATAAAATTACACAACAAACCTCCAAACTTTTAAGCCTATGATGAAAATCTACCACCTTACTTTATAAAGAAAAAAGACTAAGGAAATATAAGCAGGATATTCACAAAGATTAAGACTAATTCATCAACCTGGAAATTGCTGACAGAGGCCCAGTCTGTCTTGCTAAACTACAAAAGAATAGAGAACACAACTTCTTCCTTGTTTTTCTATCTTAGCTGCTATTTTACCTCACATCCACCGACCAACTCCCCATTTTTTAAAAGACACTCTCCATCATAACTTAGTTTAAAATGTTTCAGCATGTTGTCAAGACATTCTGTTAAAAGACAAAAGACCATGACTTTATTCGGCTTCAAAAATAGAAAGATGTAACAAGTTCTTCTATCAGGTAAGGTAACAGTTTTAACTCACAATATATGGCCAAAAAATGACAACCAAAAGACCGCGCCAAAAGATTAACAGCAATTCTCTCCACATGGGAGGATTTATCTAACTGTGTTATGTGCCTTTTCTATAATAAATATAAGTAAGTTACTTGCATAATTTTGATGTATTTTTGAAACAAGGACTATAACTGTATTAAACCCAAAATGAGAATTCCTTCATCGTAATAATTATTTAATACTTCTCACATTACATTCCTTTCTAATTCAATAAAAGTTTGAAAGACAGAATGACAGTTGCAAATAATAATTTTATATGAATGACCAGAAGTTGCAGAAATCTGAAAGAATCATTACAAGTGAAATTCTTCATATCTAAGTAGCAACAGTTTACTGAGGTGAGAGAAACACACACACACACAAATACACACTATGCTTTAGTCAATCAAAATTAGTAACACTGTACCAGTCTCTAGACAGTTCCTTAAACTAGCCACCTCAGACAATAATAGAGAATAAGAGTTCACTGTGCTGCCATCATCCCCTATGCACGAAAAACTGATTTAAAATACCACACTGAAAAATAAAGCTAAAACATGTCACTTAAAAAATGCTTCATCCACCCTGGCTGCTGCAGCTCAGTGGACTGAGGGCCGGCCTGCAAACCAAGAGTCGCTGGTTCAATTCCCAGTCAGGGCACATGCCTGGGTAGTGGGCCAGGTTCCCAGCAGGGGATGCTTGAGAGGCAACCACACATTGGTTGCTCTCCCTCTCCCTCTCTTCCTTACCCTCTCTATAAAAATAAATAAATAATATCTTTTTTAAAAAACTTTAAAAAAATGCTTCATCCAAACTATATGTGTTTGCAATATATAGACATAAGGCTAACAAGTTTCAGGACAAAAGTCCTTCATATTAGCTTATCAATTCTTTCAGAAATAAGATTACTCCTGGCTAAACCAAAACTTTCTTTGAATTACAGTTCTGCATTGTGATCATGTGAATGGTGGAAAATACGAGACAATTCTTTCTCCTGCAAAGCCAATTGCTACTGCTTTCCTAGCTAAGGCTAATTCTCACTTATGTGAAAGTAAGTTCTCATATTAGTTATCAGTACTATGCCCCATAGTACTGAGGCACACCACTTAAGGGTCAGTTAGGGCTCCAGGTTTCTATTAGTTACTTTACTGTGAAACAATATTACTAGAACTACAAGATTTCTCAAAAGACAATCATATATTTGTCCGACATCCCAGTTACAAACATTCTTTCTCTCTGGCCAGAGAGATAGAATTTTTATTTCATTTATTTCACTCTGTAAACTACCAACAGAATATTGTGAGGGCTGATAAATGAAGTATATTGTAAAAGAACATCTAGATAAAAAATAAGTATTTTAAAATAAAACACAGTCCTATAAAAAGAAAACTAAAAATAGAAGTTAGAAGATCGGAATCCAAAGCGTGCTACCAGCATAACCAATCAGGCTGTCTTTACTACACCATTTTACAGTACTCCAGTAAACTGAGGCTCAGCGAGATAAAGTAACTTACCCAAGGTAACAAGGCAAAGTAGCCAGGCCAGTTCTCTGTATTCTAAAGACCACCACTCTTCCTACTACATCAATGAGTCCAAGAGAAGAATACTCTTATATCGTACGGAAAAAAAACAATTATCACAGCCTGGTTAAAATACGGCTGCCTCTAGCTACAGGATAAAACTAAATTAGCATTTTGCCTCATAAAAGATCCACACAGTGTCACTCTAAAAAAACAACTTCCCAAATTCTTGGCCCAAGTTGAGTCATTTTCCCGGTGGCAAATGGAATACTCACTATTACAGATAGGGCAGGTAATGCAAGAAACCAAAGGAGCTTATTTTACGGAGCAGTTTTCCCTTAATTCTTGGTGGTTATGGTTGCATATCTCATAAATATGCTAAAAACCACTGAATTGTATGACTGAATACTGTAAATTATATGGTATGTAAATTATATATCAATTTTTAAATAACATTATTTTAGTAATTTGCAACTAAGCTGGTTATCACCCTTTCCACTAAAAAAAAAAAAAAGCCCAGATAAATGAGTATTGGGCTAGGTGCTGCTAGGCATTTTCTCCAAAAACAAGTAAATTCAAAGAAATGACATGCATATAAAGCTCTTAACACTACAGCATACTTCCTCCCAATTCTGCCAACCATTAAGCTTATTATCAGCTCTCACCAAGCTCTGTATCTCCAGCAAATATGATTGGATGCTTATTTCCCTTTGAGCTCAGGGAAACATGCAAGTAGTTTCTCATAGCACCACTTAAAATTCGAATTCAATCAGCGGTGTAATATGAATGTTCAGTACTCCAGAACACAGTTTTATTTTTTAAATCTCCTGACTGAAATACAATAGCAGACTCACTTGACACTTTTATAGTTCAAATTGCTGGTTTATATCATTAGGAAAAATAAGCAAGAGCATTAGCAAGATTAGATGATGGTATGTAATTCTACACGTTCTTTATCTAATAAAACATTAACAAATTTCAAAATCAAATATAATCTGAAGGTCAGCCATGGCTGGTGGCTCAGTGGACTGAGTGCTGGCCTGTGAACCAAAGGGTCGCCGGTTTGATTCCCAGTCAGGGCAGATGCCTGGGTTGTGGGCCAGGTCCCCAGTGGGGGGGGGGGGGTGAGAGGCAACCACACATTGATGTTTCTCTCTCTTTCTCCCTCCCTTCCCCTCTCTCTAAAAATAAATAAATGAAAACTTTTTAAAAAATGAAATTGCAAAGATCTCTTAAAAATTTGAAGGTCAAAGAGAATTAAAGTATGATAGACTGTAAACTGATTATGTTTTTAAAGATATTATTTATTTTTAGAGAGAAGGGAAGGGAGGGAGAAAAAGAGGGAGGAAACTTCAGCTGGTTGTCTCTCGCACATGCCCCACCCAAACCAGGACAGAACCCACAACCCAGGCATGTGCCCTGACCTGGAACTGAACCAGCAGCCTTTTGCTTTGCGGAACAACATCTAACCAAGCTATTCTAGTCAGGGCTCTAAATTGATGATTAAAGTACTCACCACATTAAGGGTCAATCTGGCAAATACAAAACTTTCAGTGACCAAATTTCATCAGAAAAATCCAGCATAGGATATGAAAAGATTACATAATGATCTGTTTCCTATTTATACCATGAAGGAAAGTGAGGACCTATAATTCTTTTAAGCACAGATGTTTACTGAAATTTCATGAATGATGAATTCTCCTCAGGAGAGTTTTGGATCAACAGAATCATAACTGAACTTGGATTTGACTAGTCAGTATCTCCTCAAAAGGTAGATTTTGACAAGAAAACAAGTAGTGAACATCAAGAGAAATCTTCCTGCAGTTTGCTGAAACACTAACGTTCCATTTACAAACTCCAGCTGAATGTTCTTGAACTTTGCCCGACTCCACGTCAAATGCTACTATCCCAATGCTCAGCATAAGCAATATTCTTAAAGTGATAGCCTCAAGTTATCACTGCCTCACTAAAAGGAAAAGTGAAAGCACAAACCCATTGCACAAATACTGCTTTAGAGAAGACACAGTTAAGTGACCTCAGATGACAACTCGTGAATACAAAAGATCTTTTTCTGCGTTACCTGTTATTTAGGCTTTAGAGCATTATGGTAATGTGAGTCAATGTACGCCTTCTCCACTTTCTTCTCCTTGCTACACAGTTTTTGATAATAAAAAAGGAAGATAAATTGTATAGCATAAAGGCAAAACTTCAAAACCGTACCCTATTTGACAAAGATACTGTACATGATTCCTCAAAAGCAGGACTATTTAATATACAGATGATTTGGAAATAGCTATATTTCCTTTGATATTTGTTCTGACCCATAAGAAATGTCTATAAAAATTAACTCCAAATGTATCAAAGACCTAATTGAGAAGATAAAACTATAAATTTTTAGAAGTACACAGGAAAAATCTGCATAACCTCCTATCTGGCAAGAGACTTTTAGGTAAGACACCAAAAGCAAGAGCAACAACAAAAAACAATAAACTGCACTTCAACAAAGTTAAAGCCTTTTGTGCACCAAAAGACACCATCAAGAAAGTGAAAAGACAACCCACAGGATGGAGAGAAAATATTTGCAAATCATATGTATGATGAGGGACTTGTATCCAGAATATACAAAGATCCCTTACAACTAAATAATAAAAACACAAACAACCTATTTTTTAAATGGACAAAAAATCTGAATAGACATTTCTCCAAAGAAAATACACAAATGGCCAAAAAGCACATGAAAAGATACTCATTATAATTAGTTACCAAGGAATCCAAATTAAAACCACAATGCAATATCACTTCACACCCACTAGGAGTGCTAGAACCAAAAAGCCAGTACTGATGAGAATGCAGAGAAACTGGAACCCTCATACAATGCAAGTAGGAAAGTGAAATACTACAGCCAGTCTAAAAACAGCCTGACAGTCCCTCAAAAGTTTATACATTGAGTTACCGTATGATCTATCAACTTCACTCTCAGGTATATAAATAACCAAGAGAAATTAAAACATATGCCCTTGTAAAAACTCATACATGAATATTTATATATATGCAACATTATTCAAAATAGCCAAAAGATTAAACAACCCAACTGTCAATCAACTGATGAATAAAAGCACAAGGTATATTGTTAGTATTAAATTTTATTTGGCAATAAAAAGAAAGGTGCCCTGGCTGGTGTGGCTCAGTGGACTGGGTGCTGGCCTGTGAACTGAAGGGTTACTGGTTCAATTCCCAGTCAGGGTACACGCCTGGGTTGTGGGCCAGGTTCCCAGTAGAGGGCACGTGAGAGGCCCCCACACACTGATGTTTCTGTCCTTCTCTTTCTCCCTTCCCCTCCCTAAAAATAGACAAACAAAATCTTAAAAAAAATAGTTTAAGGGCAATTGATCAAATGCCTACAAATTCACCCACCTTAGTTCATTATATTGTCCAAGAAGATATGAATACTTTGTTGAAATCAAATAACTGGTATCCTGTATATACAGTATTGACAGTAAGGTGCACACAGATCTTCAGTGTATAACCAGTAAGAAAATTTTTTTCATTACACTTGAGACTGACCATCTGCTGAAGTTATCATTTATGAATTAAAAACTTGTAAGTTTTAACTTACAAACAAAAACTGAAATAAGCTGATGAGATTTAGGAAATATGCAATCAAGCCCAACCAAAATGGTAATTGTGAATTCACCATCAGGCCCAAAATACAACTAAAGAAAGCTGCTAGTAGGGTAGAAGGGAGGGAATTTCAGGGGAAACAGGAAAGGGTTTACAGGAACAAGTATAAAGGACACATGGACAAAAAACAAGGGAGGGGGTGGAAATGGGAGAGAGGAGGGGAGGGCTGTGGGGGTGGGCTGGGATGGGAGTAAAAGGCAGAAAACTGTACTTCAACAACAATTTAAATGAATGAATGAATGAATGAATGGGGAGAAAAGCTGCTAGCTTTATATTTAAAAAATGCCTGAAGAAGATGAAACAACAAAAAGGAAATGGTTTTATTTTTTAAACAGAGGTGTTCATCCAGCCAAGGGACAGTAAACCCACTACAGCTCTCCCCACGCTCAGTGATTACAACTAAAAACTCTAGACAAAATACAACAGCAATGTTCATGCAGACCGTGAAAAGTAAACAAAAATAGGGATCGAGAAAAGGAGGCCAACTTAGTGAACCATCCCATACCGTGTGAGGGGGGAGGTCCCTTTTGTGCTGCTGCTGTTGTTATGGTTAACTGTTTTATCTTTTTCTCTACTGCCTTCTGCCCTGAAGCAGGGGCCCTGTCATAGAACTACACAACAGAGCAGCAATACAAGCGGCCAGAACTACAACAGAAACCTTTTCTTCCTGGCCAGAGGAAATGAACAAGAGTCCTGGTGGGCCACAGTATTGGGGGAATTCCAAAGAAATGGAGAAGGAGGGTCTCTAATTCTTTGTATGAACCCACACAAATCCCACCAGGCTCACCTCTAGGTTTTACACAAATGGGGCAAATTCAAAGTGGCATATTAAAAGATTAGAACTGTTCCCCCCAACCCAAGCAGAGATATAACTCGAGCCCTAAGCCTAAAGTAAGATTATAACAGAACCCAGAATATACAAAACATAAAATTTTAGATTTCCAAGACACAATTTAAAATTACTCAACATACAAAAATAGGAAAATATAATCAATTCTCAATAACTACTAGTCAAATCGAACAAGGTTTACTGCCTGCTTACAAAACATTCTCCAAACAATCCAGAGTTTATAAAGCATAACATTTACAGTGCCTAGGACATAATGAAAAATTACTTGACATACAAGAATTTCTCCAATTCTTAAGAGAAAAAACAATCAATAGATGCCAGCCTTGAAAAGGCAAATGTTAGTATTATCAGGCATGAACCATAAAGCAACTATTACAAGTATGCTCCAAGATGCAAAGGTAAACACATTTAAAATAAATGGAAAGACAGAAATCCTCAGCAGACAAACAAAACTATAAAAAAGAAGAAATTTTAAATCCAAATAAGATAATATCTACCAAAGAAAAAACATCAGTGGGTGGTTATCAGAAGCAGAATTGAGATCACAGAAGAGTCAGTGAATAAGGAAACTGATTTTAAAAAGAAAAGTAAATACTAAAAATGACAAGGATGGACAAGACAGGAATGTGACACATAACCAACAACGACAAAAAACACATCAAAAGAGGCGCACGTGAGAATAAAACGATCTCAGCAGAGAACTGTATAAAATACAGATATTTTCAGACAAACTGAGGTGGATAAATGTGTTGCCAGCACCCTACACTATAAAGAATTCTAGAGGGAGTCATTCAGGCTGCATGGAAATTATCCTAGGTGGAAGACTGAATATGCAGGGAGAAATAAAAAACAAAAAATAAATATGTAAGTTAATATAAAAAATATTTCTTAAAATTTATTTTTAAATGATTGAATGTTTAAAGTAAAGTAATAATAATGACGATGTGTTATTAGCTTTTAAACATAGGGTGTTAAAAATTATAACAAAAAAACCACAAAGTATAGGAGGTGGCATAAATGGTACTGTTAAGAAAGACAGTGAAACAGAAAGGCAAGGTGAAAAACTACATAATATGAAAATTTGCTACATAAATTAAAAATTGTTCTTAGGAGGCGCGATAGTAAGTAACTGTGCATACATGAGACCTGTGTGAACCTGAGGGCCATAGGTTCTCTAACACAACTGCTGCCAATGCTGTTGTAATGCAAAAGCAGCATTAAAAAAAAATAAATGGGTGCAGCTGTGTTCCAATAAAACTCATTTACAAAAGTAGGTAGCTGGCCAGTGGGCCCAGGTGGCCCACCCATGATTTAACCTAACAAGAGAATTTCCCCCAACACTTTGTACGAGACAGCTCACTTAAGATTATAAATGCTTGTGAACACACAATATACAAATGATGTATTGGAGTGTTTACCTGAAACCTATGTAATTTTATTAACCAATGTCAGCCCAATAAATTCAATAATAAGAAAAAGATTGTAAATGCTTAGTTATAGTTTAAGATCTCATAACACAACCCTTAAGTCTCTAAACATAATTACATTCGTGAATGACAGAGATGAAAGAGTTATAGTGCAACTGTATTTTTCAGATTATAACATGCACTTTCCCCCCGCCAAATTTGGGAGGAATAATGGTTGTTAATGCTGCTGTTGAGTTCTGTTTACATTTACATTGGTGAAATGTTGTTATTTATGTTATCAAATATTTTACCATATTTTTTGCTTCAAAATTTTTTTCCTATTTTCCTCTAAAACCTAGGCGCGTCTTATGGTCCAAAAATGTGGTATGTTAACTAAACTGATGTTAGTGAGATTCTTAAAATTACTGCTAATGAAACTTGATGGTATTATTTGAAACAATGAAGAGTGCACATATTGTTTAAACTCAGACTAGGTTCGTAATAACTAAAGCAATTTCTGATATGCCAATAATCACATCAAAATGTTAATTCAGTAATAATGACAGTGAATGCTTATCTATAATTACTTGAGAGTAATACAATAATAATAAAATGAAATGGAGATGAATAAATGTCAGAAGAAAAAATAATTTTTAACATAACCATCCATATTAAAAGAAACAGGAAGATATATTCCATTTCAATTCTCCTTCCTATTAAACCACCTTCAGTAATATTACACAGCAAAAAGAACAACTCCTACCTTTTTGCAACGACATGGATGGAACCAGAGAATATTATGCTAAGTTAAATAAGCCAGTCTATGAAAGACAAACACCATATGACCTCATCTATAAGAGGAATCTAATGAACAAAATAAAGTAACAAACTAAACAGAGCCACAAGCATGGAAACAAGGAACAGACTGACAGTGACGGGGGTCAGGGAGTGTATAATGGGCGGACAAGGGCAAAGGGGCAAAAACTGGGACAACTGTTAACAGAATAACAATAAAAAAGAAAATAAGTATTTCCTCAGCTTAAAAAAATAAAAATTAATATTGAGATCAACTATCTCAAACTATGCTTCTCATTCTGACAAATTTACAGTTCTAAAGGAAAAATATTTGGATATATTTCTAAAACCATGTTTATAAAAACACACTCTCTACAGTACAATGCCTCACTAATGTTGCTTAGAATTTTAAGAAAAACACTGTTGCAGTTTGACTTAATGCACTATAACAACAGGCTGAAATACAGCGGCCCACTAGCCCAGTCCAATGCTTGCTGAACTCTGCTCCTGTTGCGTCCGCCCGTCCCATTCTCTATTCTCAACACCAGCTACTCAGTGCCCTACCCCTGATATTCACTAAACAGCATAGAGGCAGCCAAAAAAGAATGTTAAATCCTCCCTGCTCCCTAACTATTGCTGAACTCTTTAAAACCTTAAAACAGACCACTGCAGAAAAGTTACAAAGAATTCTCAAGAGAATAGTGAGTGAGACTCATTTCACCTACAAGATGAACAATCACTATAAGGAGAGGCTTACCATAGTGAAAGGGTTAAGAAGAGGGAAAAAAGAATAGAGAAATAAGACCCTTGACCTCTTTTTCAAGTGACCAAAATCATACCTTCATGCCTAGGAGCAGTTTCTGCACAGAGAAACCAACACCAGCACTTGGTGCTGTAGAGGCTCTGGAGTCAGACAATCGTGGTTTCCAGTCCTAGCTTTAGCCCTTCATACACTGTGTAGTCATAGTTAACCTCTAAATAGTAGCTTCCCTAATTGTAAAATGCTAACAGTTAAACATTCATAAATTACTGTGACAATTAACTAAATCACTACATGAAATAATCTCTGCACACTGCCCAACATTTGACATCCAATCCCTGTTAATTCCCTCTTCTTGGCCCCCAAGTGGAATATGATACAATCACGACACAAGTGGTTCTAGAAAGACAAATGCAAGGAGTCATCTTATAAGCGAACAGCCAGTAACCTCATTCATTCATTCTCAACGAACATTTTACAGGTAGCTGTAAGTAGTAAATAAGATAGGCAAAGTCACCATGCTCATGGTGCTTACATTCTACTGGGGACAGAAAGACCAAAAGTCAGTAAACAAAACAGATAATTGATATGGCAAAAAAAATGGTAAAAATGGTATGAAAAAAAATCAAAAAAATTATATAATATGGGTAACAGTATTCTAGATAAGGTAGAAGAGATACCAACTAAATTGATGTTATCTGAAGGACGCAAATAATGCAGCCTATGAAGAGCAGGGGAAAGAGCATTCCAGGAAGCGGGGAGGTCCTCGAATGCAAAGACAAGAGCTAGAAAAGGGCTGTGCCCAAGGATGATGAGACTCAAGGAAAGGGAGTATGTAGGGAGAGGTGATGACGGAGTTTGGAAATTTAAGAGGAGCTACATCGTTTGAGGCTGTGTAGGGAGGACCTAGGAAGCAATATGAAGCCTTAATCAATAGGAAACAACGGCAGAGTTGAAACAGAGGAGGGTCATAATATTATTTTTAAAAGACCACTCTGATTTTTTATGAAGAATGGACTGAATAAGAGTAGAAAGAGAAATAAGTTTAATTTAATATTTCATTTTATTATGAATTTATGAAAGTAAAGGCTTAAATACAAATACAAATATAAATTCATAAACACATGGAAGAGAATTGTATCATCTCTCTTAAAACCGCAAGGCTTTTTTATTCTTTTATTTTGTTTCAGCTCCAGTCATGGCACATGAGTTCATTTTTCCATTGTTATCTTATTTATGTCTTGCTCTACTCCACCACGAATGAGGTGGCTTAAAAAAACCCACATATATAATAGAATATTTAAATGCAAGTAAGTTAATATGACAAAGGCTAACAGGCTACCATGTCCCAAAAAGGTGAAGGCACCACAAATACAATGATAACATACATATTTTTAATTTTTTAAATGATAATTTGCTGAGACAGATCAACTCATATTCAAATAAACTCAATTCTCTGCAAGCAGCTCTTATTTCAAGATCCAAATGCTGTAATTCAACCAGATTTTAGAATATCTTTTTCAAAATATCATTCGCTACCATATCTAGTATGCGCTTTTGCTTTTTCTTTACTGTCTGCATCCAGTCTACATCTAAACACTTGGCTTTCTCAAGCTAACAAAAGCATAAAACTAAGCCTTGCACTTTGAATCAATCTTACAGAATTATCTTCCTGGGGAAAAGTTCAGGACAAGAGCCATCAGGCTCCTACCAAATCAGGTAATGAAAATTCAGTGCTATGGGCAAAAAACTCCTTTATCTATCATTGAATATAAGACAAGATATACAGGGTCCAGCAGAAGTAACGCCAGTGAGTGTGGTTCGTA
This sequence comes from Carollia perspicillata, assembly GCA_004027735.1. Classification (NCBI taxonomy): domain Eukaryota; kingdom Metazoa; phylum Chordata; class Mammalia; order Chiroptera; family Phyllostomidae; genus Carollia; species Carollia perspicillata. The sequence goes on from PVKM010000606.1 coordinate 15,427, forward strand.
GGGCACGTGAATGGTTCATATTGAGAGAAACACGGATGTGTGAGAGGAACATACACTGGTTGCTTCTTGTGTACTGGCCCACAACCCAGGCATGTGACCTGACTGGGAATCAAACCAGCGACCTTTTGGTTTGCAGACTGGCGCTCAATCCACTGAGGCACACCAGCCAGGGTGAAACTGCTTTTTTCATTTACATCAAACAACTAGTGTTCCTGGCCAAATTTAATATGCCCAAATGTCACATGCCAAAAGTCAGGCTACTGAAAATAGTTGTTCCCATTATGCCAAATATCAAGGAGACTGATGGGGAAAACCAATACCATTTAATTAGCAAAACTTATCTCCAAAGCCCTTGGCCCTCTTAAAATTTTTTCGGTAAATCTATTTTCCCCTGAAGAAATTATCTAATGAATATCAATGACAATATAAAATACTATCACCACTTAGAAAATATAATTCTCTTCCTTCTGTGGTCATCATTCTTAATATCAAAGCACCCTGGAAACATTTTCATCATTTCATCTACTTACAAATTTACAGCCAATAAGAACTGCTAAGCACTCCAGGAGTCGATCTCTCCACCACACTCCCTCAGAGCCACCAGGGAGAGCAGTTTCTCCAACGATACTTAGTGAACACATAAGATGATGGAGGTCAATTTTTTATCATGAAGCAAAAGACTGGACTAAGTTATCTTTGGATTTTGGTTAAGTTACCAACTAAAAAAAAAAAGTACAACCTTTGCCCTGACTGGTGTGGCTCAGTTGGTTGGGTATCATCCCACAAAGTGAAAGGTCGCTGGTTGGATTCCCAGTCAGGGCACACACCTAAGCTGCAGGTTCAGGTCCTAGTCAGGGCACGTATGAGAGGCAACCAATCAGTGTTTCTCTCCCTCTCTTTCTCTTTCCATTCCCCTCTCTCCAAAACAAATAAAAACATAAATGAAAATGAAAATGAAATTTTTTTAAAAGTACGAACTTTTTCCTCACTAGAATTTACTTTCAATATTCAATAAAAATGTCCTAACAGAGAAAAAAAATCCTACAAACTACTGCAACTCTAAACATAATTTCTTAGGCTATAGATCCAAGTGAAGTCAATATTACTTTATTTGCTGATTCTGAGATACAGAAATAACTACAGGCAATGTTTCCCTTCTCACTGCAGGCACGCTCAATTCCCAGAAAGGTGTTTTCTTTTAAAATAGCAGCATTTTCTTTCAACATAAAATTGTAAAGTACTGAATTTTTTCAGACTGTAAGACGCACCGGACCGTAAGACACACCTAGGTTTTAAAGGAGGAAAGGGGGGGGGGGGAATTTTGAAGCAAAAAATGTAATAAAATATTTAATAACATAAATAACATAGTCTGCTGCCCCCCCCAGCAAGCAAGGTAAGCTACATTTGGACCATAAGATGCACCCCCATCTTCCTCCCAAATTTGGGGAGGAAGTGCGTTTTATAGTCCAAAAAATATGGTATGTTATAACAACAACTATCAAATAGAAAATTTTTCAGCAGATTTTATGTTCATATGTAGAATGGGCAGAGCCAAGACAACTTTCTTCCATAAATTCCAGGCCAATGGAATCAACATGTATCCAGTGTCGCATGTTTAAATTTAAGAGAGTTTTCCAAAAATATTTAAAAAATAATCAAGTATCATTCTTCAAAAATGGCTGGCTTATAAAGAGATTTTAAATTAAAATGGAGCAGTAAGATCAGAAAGGTATAAATATTTGGAAAAGTTAAAAAGAAGAAAAAGAGCAAAGGAAAGCATGTTGGGAAATACAACATTAAACATACCAACAACCTTCTGCTCTTACCTTAAAGTAACTTCTAGTTGGTTCTGGTATATTTTGGTACTTAACATTCAAGCATGGGTAGGTATATAGAAATTCTGAACTTGCATAATGAGTCAAGTGAAACAATGCCACCATATTATGAATATTTAATTCACAAAATCTGCTCCTCTTCTGCCCCACTGCTCCATCTCTATCTCAGTGCTCGTCAAGGTTTCAGACCAACACAGCTGAAGTCAGGTTAGGGTAGACGCTGGCCTCCCTCTAACCTTGATGATTGAGTCAATTAAAGATTCTGGATGCTTTCTAGCTCTTCTAATTAAATGTAAACAAAAGCCTTATGAAAATAACAATCTAGATGCTCAAGAGTTACTGCCTATAACTATTTAAGAATGCTACACATATGGTTTCTTCATTTATTTTTTTAAAAAAACATAAAGTGGCATACAATTCTAATACATAAAAGTTGAAATCAGTTTGTACACAGTTCAAAAACCAAAATCTATAACCTGGTTCTCTATTAAAATTTATTCCTCTTATATTTTTAAGGGCTAGAAATAATTTATCCTATTGCTTGGTGCTTAAATATATTTAATAAATGTGATGGCTTTGCAAATTTTAAACATCTGTAAAGCTTTATTACGTGATTGCATTTGCACGCATCTCTGAGAGAACACACAAGAAGCTGACAAATGTGGCTGCCTCTGCGAAGACTGCTGGGGAGCTGAGGGTGAGAAGGAATTTCACTTTGCACTGTATATAGTCTTTTGCCCTGTTTAAATTTTTTTCACATGCAAATATTGTCTTTTTAATATACAATTTTTATATTGCTAAGTTAAAAGATGCTTATCAAAATCTTGGCTAACATAAAAAATTTAACAAAAACATACCTTTCACTTGCAGAAATATGTATAAAGTGTCCACTCTGATATCTGAAAATATGCCTTGTCCCAAGTAAGTCATTTCATCTTAACAGTTATTGCTCAACTTAATTGGAAGAAATTGGCTCAGGATAGTAAGACTATGCAAAAGCAACAAATTACTTTTTAATTCAAATATAAGTAACCCGTTTATAACAAAACTATTCCTTGTAGACCTGATACCATGGAAATTAGTAGAGTTGCCAAGTTTCTTATACATAAATAAAATATAATGGGTGTGAGTATATATTTACAGAATCGCATCGTTTTTGCATTTAGCCTACCCAAATTCCACCATGACTTATGGAGAGCAGAGGAAAAGACAGACATGGAAATGTGAACAGGGCTGACTCCTGCCATTCCACTCAGGGAGCACATGTTCTAGAGTCAATAGGAGATTTGAGTGCTAAACTGACTCATTTCTTTGGTTCTCAAAGTCCTAAGTGTGATTCTAATGTTAATTATGTATTTGTTATATAACCTGACCTCTAAACAACAGCAAATTATCTATCCTCTGTTCAATCAGAGAAGGAAGACAACCTGGAGGATAGCTCACTGTGCTGCGCTTACTAAGATACAGTATAGTAACACCTGACATGACTCCCTTAGAAAACGTAATTCTGACTACGCAGCTTCAGATCAGCCAGTACATTTGTGCACAAAACATCCCAACCACTCCTCCTATGACTCAATTTCCAACTGTTACAATGCCACACCAACTACATTCATATTAACAAACTCTGTAGAGGTGCACATAATTATCTTATCTAAAAATCAGTATGTTATACATCAAAAAACTCTACTGCACTTAAACATATTTTTAATTCAAAAATCCTACTGGCTAAAATAGGTCAATCTATACTACCTCTAATCCAATATAGTAGCACTAAATTAACTAATATTCAGGGTTACTGTTAATATACAATTTTAGCCTAGAAATGTCTTTGATTGTCTACACCACTTCTGCAATTTTTCTAGAAGCCACCTCATCTTCCCTTTCCCAAGCCATAGCCACCATCTCAATCTAGATCTTCATTCTCTACTTGCAGTAGCTGCCTTTTCCCTGACTAGAATCTCTTCCTCTTTAATTCATACGGTACAATACCATCAGATCGATTTTCCTGAACACCATCGTGGTCACCAACAACAATAAATGGCTCCCCAACTGTTGTTTACCTCCACTTCCAAATTCTGTGATCCGATTACCACCACCAGCTGGGAGCTCTCCAACTTAATCTTTATTTCCCACTCCATAAAATGAGACCTCTCCTAAATAACAAACAGCAGGCTAGTTACTGACTGACTTCCAGCTCCCATGATATGTAATACCTTCCCTTCTTCTCTCCACTAATCTATTACCTGGATTAAATTGCAGGCTTCCCTGCCTTGTTATGAAAGATCGCATGCTGCTTCCTTTCACTTAGCCTCAGTTATCCTCTTTATCATTTGTAAAAGAAAACAGGAAATAATACCTTAAAAAACTGTTATAAGGATTATATGAAATAAATAATCCTTATAAATAACCAAGTATATAGTAAGTGTTCAATAAATGCCATTTTATGAGAACACTGTTCAAACACTCTCATTATTCCTTATATTTTAATGTCCTTTCTCCAACTAGACAAAAGACTTTTTCTATATAAGGATACCTAGTTGAACAATTCACATAAACAAATTCGTTCCAAAGCTAATTAGACTCTAAAGCTGCTTGCTTCTCTTTTTGTCTTGATAAAGGCTTTTTAAGGTAGGGATTATTCTGCCAAAATAAATCTTGGTCTGAATGACCAAAAGGATCACTTTCCTATGTGAAGACCAGAGAAAAAAGAACATGGCACTCAAGCTGTCCCAAGCATCGCCCAAAAGATTAAAGGTATTACTTCAAACATCAAATCAAAGTACCTAAATCCTAAGTACCACACCTCTCTTCCAGCCAGTTGACCCAGCTACAGTACTCACAGATCACAGTCAGTCAGGATTCACAGTCAAGAGAGGCACCAACAACTCAGACCACCCAGAATCAGGAGAGAGATTCTGTAGGTAACCAGAGGAATGGGGAAGGGGAAGGAGGAGGAGGGGGGAAGAGGAGGAGAAGATGAAGAAGAAAAGACAATGACGAGGAAGAAGACAACAACGAAGAAGACAACAAAGATGAAGACAAAGACGAAGATGCAGAAGACAAAGACAATGAAGGAGGAGGAGGGGGAAGAAGGGGGAGGAAGAAAGGAGGGGAAAGGAGGTGGCAGGAGGAAGAAGAAGGAAAAGGGAAGGACAGATGAAGAAGGGAGGAAGGAGGGAGGGGAGGGAGGAAGAAGGAAGGAGAACAAGAGGAGGGAGGAGGAAGAGGAAGAAAGAGCAGGAGGAAAACAACTTGACACAGAAATAAGTGCTGGTTCTTCCATTTTTTCCCTACCCACTCATGATATTACTTGGGCGACAGCAGACAGAATGGAAAGAGAACAATGATTTTTGGAAAGCTAAAACCTCACTTTCAATCTTGATCCCTCTACTTCCTAAGTTAGGAAAATTACTTCATTTCTCCAAACTTCGATTTCCTCATAAACAGCTGTCTCCCAGAATTATAATAAAGACTAGATAGGATACACACTTTCTACAACATGGAGAGACTTAACTGACATTGTTTCTGTCCCCCATGGCTTTGACTTTCATGCTATGCTTATAAAAGAAAAAACAAGAGACCAGAAAGGAAAACTTTATGAAAGTTAAGGACAGAATGTGTAAGAGGACATTATGAGTAAATAATTATTTATATACAACTGTTAATTTTGCCCTGGCTGATGTGGCTTAGTGTATTGAGTGCTGGCCTACAAACCAAAGGCTCGCTGGTTCCATTCCCAGTCAGGGCACAGGCCTGGGTTGCCGGCCTGATCCCTGGGTAAGGGGCAAACGAGAGTCAACCACACATTGATGTTCTCTCCCTCTCATTCTCCCTCTCTAAAAATAAATAAATAATCTTTTTAAAAAACTGTTAATTTCAACTAACTCTAAATTTAAGAGAAATGCAGGCCATTTTGACAAACATTTTATGTGATCGAAAATGTGAACTCTAAATATCAAGATATCAGATTCGAATCCTGGATCCCCTACCTAAAAGCTGTATGATCTTGGGCAAGTTAATTAGGCTTTTTGAGGCTCAAATTTTCTTATCTGTAAATGAGACTGATAGTTCTTATAAGTCATAGGGTTCCAGTGAAAATTAAATAGTACATGTAAGGTACTTGACATAATCTACAACATATAACTTAATTATCATAACTAAATTATTAATAAATTACAACAGGGACAGTTTCTTCTTCCTTTAAAAAATTACCTAATTAAAAAAACAAGAACTAAGAAATTATATCTTTAATTACTGAGATCTAATTGTGTTTCTAAACTTTATGGTCTCAAAACTCCTCCTTTATACTTAAAAATTACTAAAGAACCTAAAGATCTTTTGCTTAAGTTGATTATATAACCTTATATATTAACCTTATATATTTATCACATTAGAAATTAAAACTTAGGAGATTTTTTAACACCTATTTATAAAGAAATTATAGCTTTAATTATTGAGATCTAACTGTGTTTTTAAATTGTATGGTCTCAGAACTCCTCCTTTACAATTAAAAATTACTGGAGAACCTAAAGATTTTCTGCTCAAATGGGTCATATATCCCTGTATATTTACCACATCAGAAATTAAAACTTAGAAAAATGTTGAATATCTATTACATTAAAAATTTTGAATATCTATTACGTTACTTCAGGATAACAATAATACACCAATTCTATGTTAACATAAGACTTTTTATTTTTAAAAATACCCACTTAGTTTTTTCTTCTAATTTAAGGAAAAGAGTAGCATTGTTTTTACAGTTTCACTAATCTCTTCAATGTCTGGCTTAATATAATACCAGATGGAATCTTATTTGTGCTTCTGAATTCAATCTGTTATAACGTATTTTTAAGTTTATGAAGAAAATCTGGCCTCATATAGACATGTGGTTAAAAAAGAAGAGAAATATGTTAACACCCTCTCCTGATAATTGAAGGTATTCTTTTTTTTTTTTTGCTATTCCACTAAAACTTGACAAGTGATAGATAAGTTTTTAAAATTTAGGTACAATATGAAATCTAAAACTGTATGTTAACTTTTTATACATAGTTACATTAAAATTAACTGTTCTACACTGCTTTTTCATTTTTTTAAGGTTTTATTCAGTTTTAGAGAGGGGGGAAGGGAAGGGAGGGAAACATCATTGATATGCCGCCTCTCACACATGCCCCAACCAAGGACCAAACCCGAAACTCAGGCATGTGCCCTGACGAAGAATTGAACTGGCGACCTTTCACTTTGCAGAATTACACCCAACTAAGCCACACTGGTCAGGGCTATATTGCATTTTAAATAAACCTTTCACCTCTGCATGATTTGTAACATCATACACAGAACATCTGGAAAATACTGGTATATTCAGTTACACAGCCTTTCCAGATGTTGACATATTTCACTGTACAATATTAAAAATCAAGTGTCACCACTGGTGTCATCAGAAAAGTCTGTAAAGCACTAAGAAGCTGTCACACTCATGGCAGCAGATCCAAGTTTCCAAAATTCTAATCTTCACTTAAAACCTGTAATTTTATCACTGGCAACAGTTTTCACTGAAGTGAAATAAGCCACAATTGAATAATCATTGTTTATCATTCTTTCAAGTAAAAATGGTGTTATATATATATTTTTTAAGCCACTACTTCTGGCTGCAATTCACTCACACAAGTGGTTTTCATTAAAAATATTATTGGACAACTATGCAATGTGTGTGCTGTATGTGTACCTCCCATTCCATCACACAGAATACATGAAGGAGTATACTCAGGGGTTAAGTTTAAATTAAATGAGTAATTGTTACTGTTTTATCAAAGATATTAAGTAAAACTTGTGTGTTTTTTTTTAAGAATGCTGGTGAGTTTGGTATTTGACTCATGCTGAGGTGCCAGCAGCGTGACCCACCACCGATTCTGCACCATCGGTAAAGATACCAATCAAGTGAAAAAGGCAAAAAGTATCTTAGCACAATTAGTAAAACAGTTCTAATCTCTGCCTCTAAATAGGAATGTTACCCTAAGAAAACTATACTCTCACAGGGCACCCCGATGCCAGGAGCAGAATTTCCACACTGCTAATATCCTGAATAAAATTCCTAGAGCAGAGTAAATCTAGGTAAATAGGCCAGAAGCACAGTGCTCCAAGTAACGGTACCAGAGAATCCCATAAATGTACTTGTATTAATGCAAAAATGATCACCAAATGAGGTCATGAACAATATCCAAAGGGCTTTTTATTCACACTGACAGAGAACTACTGTGCATTTAAAAAATGATTTATGATTATTCATTAATGTTCTTTCTGAAAAAAGAACAAATTGGTATGTATGACAGATTGCATTCCATTAGCCCATGGTTAGTAAAATTCGAAATAAATGTAGCGAGGGCAGGCTTCCTACTGTCTTCCCACTGTAGCCATTGCAATTGGGCCTTGGCTCACCATCACGTCATTCTCCTTCTTCACCGCACCCTTAGAATCTTACACTATCCAGGGGTGTCCAACCAGCGGCCCATGGGATGCATGCAGCCCCAGGATGGCTATGAATGCGGCCCAACACAAAATCGTAAACTTACTTAAAACTCTTTTTTTGCTCATCAGTTTTCATTGGTGTTTGTGTATTTAAAGTGTGGCCCAGAAATGCCAAAAGGCTGGACAGTCCTGCTAGGCCCATCCAGTAAGACAATCATCAGTGTAGTTTAAACCATCAGAAAAACAGACTTCTTGTTCTTCCTTTTTCCCACCCTCTTTTCCTTTTCTTTAGTTTCAGGTTCAAGTAGCTAACACCCATCTCATGACATGTATGTCTGAAATGGGTACAACTACTATGAAAGATTGACCCAGTGACAGCAACACAGTCCAAGGGCTCAAGCTGAATCAAACACACCCACACATACCCTTCCAGCTGTAAATCAGAACCAATAATTCCTGCCCTTTAATCTATAAACTAGAACCTGTAATTCCAAAATTTAACTGAAACAGATCAACTCAGACTGTGTTAAGAACATCCATTAAAACAGTTCTAAAAACACTCAACTCCAGTGACAATTTATTCGCATCACTAATCAAGAATACAAATTTGATTTCAGCCTTCCAGTCCTCCACTTAACTACCTGTGAGACTTCTGCAGGAGCTACATTTAACGTCTCCAAGCATTTGTGTCTTTGCCTAGAAAATAAGGACAATAATGTACCTATTTCAGAGAGTTGATATAGTTTAGAGAATTTATTTAAGGCATTTAACATCACTGATAATATTAAGACTTCTAAGTGCAATTTATCTTTCCTAGTATAAAAGTCAAATAAGACACCAAAAGCAAATGAACCACCCTGGCTAGGTGGCTCGGCTGCAGCATCATACCATACACCAAAAGGTTGTGGGTTCGATCCCTTGTTGGGGTGTGTATGAGAAGCAACCAATCAATGTTTCTTTCTTTCTTTCTCTCTTTCCCCCTTCTTCCCTTCCCTCCTTCCTCCTTCCCCTCTCTAAAATCGATGAAACATACCCTCAGGTGAGGGTTAAAAAAGAAAAGAAGACTGAACCAATGTCAAAGTAACAGATTTCAAGCACCTATTTATATACCAGTTTATATAACATAACCATGAATAAATTTTTACCATGTTGTATATTATATTCTCTTCTTCTAGACTATGTGACAACAAAGCTTTAGCACCTAAAAATTTCACATATAGCCATGCATCACTTAATGACAGGAAGAAATGTGTTGTAAGGCAATTTCACCGCCCTGCAAACCCACCGTGCACACACACAAACCAAGATGGTATAGCCTATACACCCGGCTATGTGGCATAACCTATTGCTTCTAGGTTACAAACCTAATAGCATGTTACTGTACTACAACTGTAACATAATGGTTAAGTATTTATGTATCTAAAGAAAACAAAACATAGAAAAGGTACAGTAAAAGTGCAGTATAAAGACTTTTTTAATGGTATACCTGTGTAGAGCACTTACCATGAATGGAGCCTGTAGGACTGTAAACTGCTCCAGGTAAGGTAGTGAGCAAGTGATGAGTGTGAAGACCTAGCATATTACTGTACACTATCGCACTTTATAAATACTGTATTTTTTAAAGTTTCATGTTTCAATAATAAATGAACTTTAGTTTAAATGTAACATTTCTGTGTTGAAAGTTTTCAATTCTTTTTTAAATATTGTATTTATTTACTTTTAGAGAGAGGGGAAGGGAAGGAGAAAGAGTGGGAGAAAAACATCCATGTGTGGTTGCCTCTCATGTGTCCCCTACTGAGGACATGGCCTGCATCCCAGGCATGTGCGTTGACTGGGAACCGAACCAGTGACCCTTTGCTTCACAGGCCTGTGCTCAATCCACTGAGCTACACCAGCCAGGGCAGTTTTCAATTCTCTTAATAACACTTAACTTAAAACTCAAATACATTGTTCAGCTGCACAAAAATATTCTTTACATCTTTTTATAAAATTCTTCCTATTTAAAAAATGTATTACTTTTTTGCTTTTTAAACTTTTAGAGTTTTATGACCTCCTCATCCTCAGAAAATCCTTTAAAGTCATAGACAAAACTCATGAGTGTCTTCTGCCAGATGACATTCATAACACTCCATAGTGACATCACACCCAAGCCCATGCAAAGTTCTTGATGCAGTTCTAAGTAGTGTAATCCTTCCAGAATTGCATCTGTGTCTTCCTGAGTTTCAACAATGGTCTAGGCAAAGATCCTCCTCAAGTAGCGGGCCTTAAAAGCTGCTCTAACTTCTTGATCCATGGTTTGGATCATACGGATGGTGTCTGGAGGGAGAAACACCACTGTGATATTGGGATGAAGGTCACCAATAAAAGGCCCTGGCTGGTGTGACTCAGTGCACTGAGCGCTGACCTGTGAACCAAAGGGTTGCTGGTTCGATTCCCAGTCAGGGCACATGCCTGTGTTGTAAGCCAGGTCCTCAGTAAGGGGTGCTCAAGAGGCAGCCACACATAGATGTTTCCACACTGATGTCTCTCTCTCTCTATCTCCCTCCTTTCCCCTCTCTAAAATTAAATCAGTAAAAACTTTTTTTTAAAAAAAGATCACCAATAGGGGAGGGTGGAAGCAAGGGAGGGAAGTGGGTTCGGCTGGGGTTGTGGGGAGTGGTGGGGAGAAAATGCAGACAACTGTAATTGAACAATGAAGTAATTTGTTAAAAATCACCAATAAAAGGAGGATATCCAGGAGCATTATCAACAATCCTGAATGCTGTGTTACTCTCCAAACCACTCCTCCCTATTGCTGGTATGGCAAGTCAGGAGAGCATCTCGGAGGAAGCTGGGCCATCCATGCCTTCTTACTGCTCCTATAGTACACTGAGAGTGTTCTTGCTGATATGCTTGAAAGTCCTGGGATTTACACTGTGCCAGATCACAAAGGTTTTTAATTTGTAGCCAGCAATATTGCCCCCAAGCAAAACTGTGATCCTGTCCTTAAAAGCCTTAAAACGTGGAGTTGACTTGGCCACCTTATAGACAAAAGTCCTTTTAGGTATTCATTCTCAGGGTATAGAGGTTTCATCCATATTGAATATTTGCTCTGGCAAGTAGTTTTCCTCCATAATCAGCTTATCTAGAGTTTCCAAAATTCTTCAGCTGCCTTCACATTAGCACGCAAAGACTCACCACTCACTTCCACATTATGTAGTGAATAATGATTCTTGATCATTTAAACTAGCAGTAAATTCAACTCTGTAGTCGGGTCCAGCCTTTTCTTGAAACGTGCAGACAAGAAAGGTAGGGGGAGTCAGAAGAGCGTAAAAGGAGGAGGAATAGTGACAGGAGATTTGACCTCGTGTGGTAAACACACAATACAATATATAGATGATATATTATAGAATTGTACTCTGGAAACCTATGTGACTTTATTAACCACTATCCCCCAATAAATTCGATAAAAATAAAAAAAAACATGCAAACGAACTTTTTCCTTTGGCCAGCACTGTCACTGTGCTGGGAGGGATCTGCTACTACCTTGTCTAGTCTTTGGCCCATCTGGTCACTAGAAATTTCTTCATTTATGATATAAGCCCTTCTCAAAATTGTATCAGTCTCACTGCATTCAATGAAGCAGACCCTTTAAAAGCTTCCAGTACTTCATTCTTGTTCTTCCAGACCGTAGCTATGGTAGAATTAGGCAAGCCTGACTGACTAGCAATAATCGTCACTGAATTTCCACCTCTGTCGTCCTTGTTCACTTTTTTTCTGTTTCCATGTCAATCACTCAACATGGCCCCTTATTGGCAACATCAGCAATGGATTTTGTATACATAAGAGCCATGATCAACAAAACATGAGATTAAATAACGCACTAGAGAAAACGATGCAATCAGGAGGCACAGTAGCCTTGGTTGGTGTGGCTCAGTTGGTTGGAGTGTCCTCCCATAAACCAAAAGGTCACAGGTCTGACTGCTAGTCAGGGCACATGCCCAGGCTGTGGATTTGTCCCTAGTCAGGGTGCCTATGAGAGGGAACCAGTCAATGTTTCTCTCTCATATCAATGTTTCTCTCTCTCCCTTTTCCTCTTTTTAAAAAGGAAAAAAAAAGTCCTCAGGGTAGGATTGAAACAACAAGTCACAGTAAACACAACATGCACAAGGCTGCTGCTGGGATAACACAATAACGTGTTTTACAGCAAGTCTTTTTTTTTAAGTAGAAAGAGTGCACTCTATCATGGCAGTTAAAAGTATAGTATAATCTTCGCCGGTCTGGCTCAGTGGGTTCAGTGTTGGCTTGCAAACTGAAAGGTCACCGGTTCCATTTCCAGTCAGGGCACCTGACCCCAGTTGGGGGCGTGCAAGAGGCAATCAATGTTTCTCTCATATATCGATGCTTCTCATCCTCCCATTCTTCCTCCCTTCTCCTCACTCTCAAACATAAATAAAATCTTTTTTTAAAAAGTATAGCGAATACAGAAATCAGTATCAGTCATTTATTATCAAGTATTATGTGCTGTGCATAACTGTATGTGCTATACTGTCATACAACTGGCAGAGAAGCAGGTATTTACACCAGCATCACCACTGACATGTGAGAAATGCACTGTGCTACGGCCTTATGCGGGGTAATGTCACGAGATGATAGGAAATTTCTATCTCCATTATAATCTCATGGAGCCTCGGCCATATATGTGGTCCATCACTGACCAAAACTCAGTGCATGGCTGTATATACTGGTTTAATATTGAGGTTATTAAGTAGAACTTAAAATGGTCACAGGTACTCTCCAGGAGACACTGTGTAGTGTGCCAAGTAATGAATTGTGGCACACAACAGTTTATGTTAACAAATGACTAGTCTATGAGGAAAATTTGTAACAGATGAGGGAATAAAAAAAATCAAACTTTCACGAGACACAGATTAAGACATTTAGACTGCTCCAAAATTTCCCTTAGAATTATAAATATATTGCTCTGGCTGGTGTGGCTCAGTGGATTCAGTGCCAGCCTGAGAACCCCAAGGTCACCATTTGATTCCCAGTCAGGGCACAGGGCTGGACTGTGGGCCAGGTCCCCAGATGGGAGCGTGCAAGGGGCAACCAACAGATGTATCTCTCACACCTTTATGTTTCTCCCCTTCTCCTTCTCCCTCCTTTCCCCTCTCTAAAAATAAATAAAATCTTTTAAGATTTTTTTAAAAAACAGTGAATCACCTGTGTAAAGAAAGACAACACATAATTCTTTAGTACAAATAAAAAATAATTGTAACACAGTCCAGCTCTATCTAATAAAGTTTACATATACAAATGTTTTTAAAAATAACTTGCTATTTCAGCTTGATGGTTTACTTCTACATAAGCAAAATGTAGGACAAAGGCCAACACTATTAACTTTTGCCTCTTAAGAGAGGCAAAAGGCATTCTTTGAATAACCCACATCACTGAATTCTCCACTTTGTATTATCTAATAAAACAAAAACATTGAATAATTTAAAAACCATTTGACAATGGTGAAAAGATTGTCTGCATTTCATGAAAGAATATTTCAATCGCCAACAATGAGAAGTGATACAGCCATACAAGAAGAAAATAAAGTTCACTTTGACTTTCCTTTTTAAATGACAGAGAATAATTCCAACAAGATTAGTTCTTGCACTATGGCACTCAGATATAACAGGGCACTTAGTCTATCAAAAACAAGAGGAAATTAAGCTTTGCTTTTCTTTGCATATTTCATTAAAAGCAACTGGAATTTTCTTTTGCAGCTGTTTGTTTTTAGGTAAGGAGGTAAAATTTTTAAAAAGATACAGTTGCTTCTGCAAAGCAGGAACAATGAGACTGGGGGAGGTAAAAGAGAAAGGGTTAGTGCAAGCCCTGACAAAGGCCCAGCACACTGGCTATGGCTTAACCCTGAGTATGAAAGCACGCTTTGTCTTTGTGGTCAATGCAAGCCCATGAATGTCCCAGTATATAGTTTAAAAAAAAAAAAGAAGACAAGACAAGAGGGAGGATGGGGAGTTCTGCCTCTTTAGGGGATATCTCCTCAGCTGCCTGCTTACAATGAGGATGAAGATTGCAAGGGCACAGAAAAACTTACCAAGCATATAGCTACCTAGACTTTGCCTATTAACACAGACCAGCAAGAGGATTCATGTACCCTATTTACGCTACAACTCACTTTACTATTAAACAAAATTCCAGAATTGCATTTCTATGTCACATCTAGTTCATAAAAAAAAACTATAGAGGAAACAGTAATCTTCTGGCTTCTAATTTGGGTTCCAGAAATAATAATCACATTCCCTTTGCATCAGAAAAAATTAAATTATAAAACACTTTTCACTTTTTGTTCAACTGTTTTTCAAAAGGCCAAGGAAACTAAGAAAATTCTCTAACGAAAGCCACAGCAGCTCAATGTCTACTGGAGGTTAACAAAAGAGACCTCACATTTCTGTACAAAATCGGGGTGTATAGATCACAACCATCTTCCTCACCGCCGCAACTTCACCAACTGAAGGAAAGTTAGTGAAAGAAGTTGTCGTAGTTTAATTAAATTTGACTGATAACCCATGGTATAATTATCTTTGAAGATATAGTTGGCATAAGATGCCATTTCCTTGGAGGTTCTAAACAAAGAAAAGGTTCATTCTCCAGTATTAAGATTAAAAATAAAAATGCTGATTTGCTAATAAAAATATACACACACACAGAAAGTTAGTATGTCTTCATTACTGGAGATTCTCATTTCAAAATCCCACCCACAATGTGGCTGACTTTATGCAGCACTACATCAGAATTCATTCATGAGACAAATCACACTATGAATGCATTTTACTGATTAAAATTTATCCTAGAGGTTATATGGATACTGTTAACTAGAAATTTTGCTTTAACACTTTTAAGAATGAATTTCATTTTTAGAATTGAAATAAGTATGAAATTATAAAATCAGAGGTTTGAAAGAGTCCTTGAAGATAATCTTATAAAAATAAATGTCTAATTCAAAAAAAAAAAAAAAAACCCTTCAAAGCCCTGGCCAGGTAGGTAGTTCAGTTGGTTAGAGCATCATCCCAATAGGCCAAGGCTGCAGGTTCAAATGATTGAATTAAAGCTCAATTAATTCAATCAAATGAAGCTTAGTAAACTTTCAGGAAGAAGTTTTCACTCTTCCTAGTATCCTAATGAGTGCACTTTAGGTCACAGATTTTCTTCTGGGTATCACCTTGCCCTATTCCCCATATTTTTTTTATATTTAGTACTTTTACTTTCCTCTTCATTCTAAATAGTTTGCAAAAGCCCACTGTTTTCCTTAACCCAAGGGTCATTCATGTGTGATATAGTCTGAGAACATGTCATATGTGGTATCAGTTTGGGGATTTATAATTTCCCTTATGGCCTAATTTGTGGAGAAGTTTTACGAGCACTCCATGTACGTTTGAAAAAAATGTACACTCACTGGTTAAAAAGAAAAATAAAAGGTAAATATATGTCAACGAAATTATTTGTTATCCCAAGATAGCTTTATCTCTACCTTTCTTCTCTTCAATTTGTTTGAAATGTTTCTTTCATTGATTGTGAAATCCTTGAATTTTCCATGTTCCATCAGTTTTTGTTGCATACATTTCAGAACTGTATCATTAAATAAATGTGAGAAATGTTATGTACTCTTGGTAGCTGCTTCTTACTGAAAAATGGAATTTTATGGGCTATGTCCTCAGCTGCCTGGCTACAATAAGGATAAAGTGGAAAAACAAATGGATGTCTGTTTGTCTGTCTGTCTAAAATCAATAAAATTGTTTTTAAAAATGATTCCGAAATTAAGTAACATGCTGAAGGTCACATGGCTGAATTTCCCTTATAATAACAGTAGGGAAAAAAAGCCAAATTCATGTACATTTGCGACCTCATTTTTACTGGGTCATGATTTGCAAATGAATAAATATTCTACCAGTCTGAAAGGGCCTCTAAACTATTTTCTGGAAGACATACTGACTTCTGAAATGAAACAGCATTTCAGTGAGAATAAAGGGATATAACAACAATAAGCGAGAGCTAAATGTATTAGGTAAATAAAAGGAAGAAGTAAATATTACATACCTTGAAAACAGGACAAAGAAAACTACAGCTAAAAACACAGCCTGTAGATCTGTAGATATCCTGTGCTATTAACTGTAACTTTTTTTTTAAGACCACTGTTAAAAAATTTCCAACAATACAGAAGATCAATACATAGTAGAAAGTACTATGTACAGAAGATGTTGAAGGAGTATCTTCCATCATCCAATCATATCCTAAAGTTAACCACTGCCAAGTTTCGCACTTATCTTTCCAGAAATTTTCTACAATGTACACTTGTCATTTAACGACTCTTAAAAACGGCTTCTTAAATTAATCATTATGACTGCTCTGAAATGATATAAAATATCAGATCACTATAGGTTTAGAGAACCTACAGTGCTTCTAACCCCACAGGGCTCTGATAGGTAAGAAACTTGAGACACGCAATTATAAAAACATGGTGATGAGAACTGTCAGATGAGAGGAAGGTTATAAAATAGAGAAAATAAATGTTCCAAGTGTTAACAGAACTATTTGGTTTAATATTCCACCTGTAAAGATAGTATTTAGCATTTAATTTCACACAATGGAGCCAATTAAAATAGACATACTAGATAAACCACATTGTCACTTTTGACAAGTTATATACCTTCCATTTGTTGTTCCACTCATTTATGCATTCACTGGTTGACTCTTTGATTTTATTTTTTCCTTTTTTTAATGTTCTTTTTAATTTAATCTTTATTGTATTTTTTCCATTACCATTTAGTCCCCTTATAACCCCCTCTCCCCAGCAATCACCACACTGTTGTCCATGTCCATGAGTCCTTTTTCCTTTTTGCTCAGTCCCTCCACCCCCTCACCCCACCCCACTGGCTGTCATCCTGCTCTCCGTAAGAGTCTGTCCCCATTTTCCTTGTTGGTTCAGTCTGTTCACTGGATTCCACATATGAGTGAAATCATAAGTATTTATCTTTCTCTGGCTGGCTTACTTCACTTAGCATAATTTTCTCTAAGTCCATCCTACTGTCATGAAGGGTGAAACTTTCTTTTTTACGGTCGAGTATTTATTCCACTGTGTAAATGTCCCATAGTTGTTTTACCTACTTATCTACTGATGGGCACTTGGGCTGCTTCCATACGTTGGTGATTGTAAATAATGCTGCAAAGAACATAGGGGTGCTTATGTTCTTTCAAGTTAGTGTTTTGCTTTCCTTTGAACAAAGCCTCAGAAGTGGGATTGCTGAGTCAAAAGGCAGATCCATTTTTAATTTTTTGAGGTATCTCCATACTACTTTCCACAGAGGCTGCACCAATCTGCATTCAGAGAAGTGAAAGGGAAAAGAAATAGGACCAAAAAGAGAAGACAGGGGTATCGGAGGGAGGGAGGACGACTTCAAAGAAAGTTCAGTGAAGATACAAAGCAACGTTTTCATGAAGAGCTAGTGGGATGAGAACACTTTTTCTTCATCTTACATTCCCACTGCTCTTCTCAACTAAGTCAGTGAAATTATCTGTACTGGCTAAAAAAATAAAGGGAGAACTACAGAGAAAAAATGGAAAGTGTGAAGTATACGTAAAATGTCTCAACACAGAAAACAGAGGAAAAGATACTGCAGCTTCCTTCCTTTGCCGTACTCTCCACCGCTGACTTCCCACCCACACACACGTCTGAAGCAATAATGATGTGTGTGTACTTCCATTCAGTTACTCTCACTTTTCCTTTTAGAGCCAAGATGACCAAAGCATCAACCCAACTGCTCTAAAATTTGGCACCACCCACCAACATCTGTGGTAAAAAATACATACATTTTTAAATAAGCAGCCCATGGAATCTACACCAAGCTGAGAATCATTCACTCACAACAACGCAAAGTCGCTGTCCTCTGGCTGAAGATGAAGCTAATTTAATTCGTAGCCCAAGATCTTCCTCCCCAGCTCGGATCATCACTAAATCTACTCATTCCCCTGTACTACAAAAAGTTCTTCATCTTCCATCACTCTAAGATTCTTTATTGCTTGCTTTTAAAGAGAAAATTAGTAAAGACAACTTACTTATTTTGAATAATTTTGACCACAATCAAATGACTGAAATGTTTTAAGGACTGATACTTCAGATTCTGTCAACAATAAACTCAGAAAAATAATTTGCCCTTTAAAGTAGTACACGAAGTCTGTCCAGAAAAAGTCCAGCCTTTGTTAATATAATGAGAACGGTTTGCACAACATCAATGTAACCTGGCAGCTAAGAAGAGTGGACTTGAATGCACGTGCATGAACAAGGATGACTTCACTGTACTAGTCAGTAGGGCTGGTATACTTTCTCACGCCACTGAGTGAGCAAGTATACCGTGTGGCTATCGTATTCAAAATGACTGAACGAGTACATGCCCTAGCTGGAGTGGCTCCAGCATGCAACCCAAAGGATCGCTGGTTCAATTCCTAGTCAGGGCACATACCTGGGGTGCAGGCTGGGTCCCCAGTTGCGGGTACACAAGAGGCAACCACAATTGATGTTTCTCTCCCTGTCTTTCTAAAAAATAAATAAAATCTTTTTAAAAAATGACTGAGTAAGTACAACGAATCTGCATCGAATTTCACATTAAGCTTGAACATTCTCGCACAGAAACTATCTGGATGATTCAGAAGGCTGCAGCTATGGGTAACTGGTGATTGCCAGTTTCATCACTACAATGCACCTGCTCATGCATCACATCTTCTGCAGAGTTTTTTGGCGAAACATCAAATCACCCAGGTGATTCAGCCCCTCTACAATCCAGATTTGGTGCCGTTACTTCTGGCTTTTCCCCAAACTAAAATCACCTTTGAAAGGGAACAAATTTCAGACCATCAGTGAGATTCAGAAAAATACAAAGGGGCAGCTGATAGCAATTGTGAGAACTGTGTGAGGTCCTAAGAGGAGACTGAGGCATCACTGTCCTGTAAACAATGTTTCTTGTATCATCATCAGTAAAGGTCTCTATTTTTCACATTACATGGCAGGATACTTTCTGAAAAGACCTTGTATTCTTCGGCTTCCATAAATTATTTTTTATTATATAAGCTTGGAAACTAAAAGATGCCTTTCCTTAAAAAAATTTTTTTAAACATTGTTATTTCTGCCCTGGCTGGTGTGGCTCAGTGTATTGAGAGCAGGCCTGCGAACCAAAGGATCGAGATTCAATTCCCAGTCAGGGCACATGCCTGGGTTGCAGGCCAGTTCCCAGCAGGGGACGCAAGAGATGCAACCATACATTGATATTTCTCTCCCTCTCTCCTTCCCTTCCCCTCTAAAGATAGATAGATAGATAGATAGATAGATAGATAGATAGATAGATAGATAGATGGATAAATCTTTTTTAAAAAATGGTATTTCTAATGCTAAAAATTCTTTCATTTTTGTCATTTTTAAATCACTTTTATTTTTCAATTACAGTTAACATACATTATTACATTAGTTTCAAGTGTACACCTCACTGATTAGACTTACAAAACTAAGTGATCACCCCAATAAATTTTGCACCCAACTGCACTATACAAAATTATTAGAAAACTACTGACTCTCTTCCCCATGCTGTACTTTACATCCCCTTGGCTTTTCTGTAACTACCAATCTGTACTTCCCCATCCCTTCACCTTCTTCACCCAGGCCCCTAACTCCCCTCCTACCTGGCAACCAAAAAATGTTCTCTTACTTTCGAGTCTGTTTCTGTTCTGCTTTTTCATTATTTTGTTTTTTAAATTCAATTTGTTGATAGATATGTACTTATTGCCATTTTATTGCTCATACTTTTTATCTTTTCTTCTTCTTCTTAAAGAGGTTCCTTTAACATTTCATATAATACTGGTTTGGTGGTGATAAACTACTTTAGCTTCTTCTCATCTGAGAAGCTCTGTATCTGTCACGTCCTTCAATTACAAATGATACCTTTGCTGGGGAGAGTAATCTTGGTTGTAGGTCCTTTGCTTCCTGACTTTTCATCACTTCAAAAATCTTTGCTAGTCCCTTCTGATCTGCAAAGTTTCTGTTGAGAAATCAGCTGACAGTCCTAGGGGAACTTCCTTATATGTAACTAACAGCTTTTCTCTTGCTGCTTTTAAGACTCTCTGTCTTTAACTTTTACATTTTAATTATGCCTTGGTGTGGGCCTCTTTGGGTTCATCTTGTCTGGGACTCTCTGTGCTTCCTGGACTTGTATGTCTATTTCCTTCACAAAGTTTTTTGTCATTAGTTTTTCAACTAGATTTTCAACTTGTTACATTCTCTCTTCTCTTTCCAGCACCTCCATGACGCAAATATTGGTACACATGAAGTTGTCCCAGGGCATGTTATACAACTCACATTTTTTTGCATTCTTTTCTGGAGTTTTTTTCAGCATTCTTCTCGCTGTTCTAATTGGGTGTTTTTTGCTTTCATATATTCCAAATCACTGCCTTGATCCTTGGTTTTACCTACTCTACTGATCCCCTGTAAATTATTTTCCATTTCAGGTAGTGTATCCTTCATTTCTGACTGGTTAGTTTTTATGCTATTGAGATTCTCATTTAAGTTCACTGAGCATGCTTATAACCAGTGTTTTGAACTCTGCATCTAGTAGCTTGCTTGTCTCCATTTTACTGAGCTGTTTTTCTGGAGTTTTGTTCAGCTTTTTTATGGAGATTTATTACTATGTTCTTTCATTTGGGACATGTTTCCTTGGCTCATCTTGGCAGGCTCCCTGTGTTTGTTTCTGTGTCAGGTAGAGCTGCTACATCTCCGGGTTTGGTAGTATCCTAATGTAGTAGGTGCCCTATAGGGTCCAGTGGCAGAGCCTCTGCATCACGTAAGCTGGGTAATCGAAGTGTGTACCCCACACCCCGGATGAGCTGTGTACACCCTTCTGTTGTAGCTGAGCCTTGATTGCTGATGGCAGATCAATGGACAGGATTTACCCCCAAGCTGCTCAACTGCAATGACTGGCTTCGACCACTGAAGCTGACCACAGACTACCACGGAGGGAAATCCTACAGAGCAGGACTTACGTCCACAGGGCTCTGGTGTCCACTGAGTGTGTCACTTGTGATGGTGGTTAGGAATAGTGCTTTGACATGACCTGAAGCTGCCCACTGAGTATACTGGCTCTGGTACCTCCAAGAAGGTGCAGGCCAAGGTCAGTGGCCACCTATAGTCTGTTTAGGGCCACCTGGAATGAGCTACAAAGCGAACAGCAGATGGCAGCTTCTTGTGCTGGGCTTGGAGGTGCCCCGGAGAGGCTAAGCAGTGAACCAAGGCCAGATGCTCCTATTAGTGCCAGGCCTGCGGCAACTTAGTAAGAAGTATGGGGCACAATGAGGCCAGATGGTACTTGAAAAATTTTAGGAAAATCTGAAGCATGAGCCAAGACAGACCATTCATATGAAAAAGTCACTGGAAACAGCTTGGGTGGGCCTGAAAGCTGGATGGGAAAAGACCTCAAGGAATGACCAGGGTGAGGCAAACAGTGTGAGCCATGTTGATGGAGTGTCAGATATGGCATCCACCTAGTAGCTCTATGCAGGGAGAGCTTATCATAGATACAATGGCCTGTACCAGAACTTCCGTATAAGAGAAAGCTACACTCCCAGCTCTTACCCTGGTGCCAAACAATTCAGTTCCTCCCCATATGTCTCTGGTGCCTTCTTTTTTTTTTAAGATTTTATTTATTTATTTTTAGAGAGGGGAGCGAGGAGAGAAAAGATAGGGTAAGAAACATCAATGTATGGTTGCCTCTCCTGTGCCCCCCAACTGGGGACCTGGCCCGCAACACGGGCATGTGCCCTAAACTAGGAATCAACCAGTGACCCTTTGGTTCACAGGCCGGTGCTCAATCCATTGAGCTACACCAGCCAGGGCTGTCTCTAGTGCCTTTCAAACTGCTGCCCCAGCAATAGAGCTCAGAAGGAATGAGTCCAATTAAAGCCATGTGAGGGCCCTTCAAGGGGAACTGGCTGAGACTTCAGAAGCTCTCCATCTCCCTCCTCCCTCAGCCTCAATCCCTGCTGGTTTTTACAGCCAGAGGTTACATGGACTTCCCTTCTTGGCACTGTAACCCTGTGCTGGTTGGGGAGCCTGG
Organism: Carollia perspicillata; assembly: GCA_004027735.1. Classification (NCBI taxonomy): domain Eukaryota; kingdom Metazoa; phylum Chordata; class Mammalia; order Chiroptera; family Phyllostomidae; genus Carollia; species Carollia perspicillata. Next base: position 37,865 of record PVKM010000606.1, read on the forward strand.
TGTGGGGCTGGAACCCCTTGCTCTTCACAGTGATCCTCTGCAACCAAGACATCCCCTGCAATTTTTATATGGGACCATCCATACCTCCTAGCAGTCTTAATGTGGCTTTTTTAATTCCCTAGTTGTAGGACTTCCATTTAGCCAGATTTCAGGGGGTTCTGAATGACGGTTGTTCCGAAGTTTATAATTCTGATGTGGATGTCTAAAAAACTTGTAACTTTGGTTTTTTTAAAGATTCAATTAATTTTTAAAAGATTTTATTTATGTATTTTTAGAGAGAAGGAAAAGAGAGAGAAACACCAATGTGCGAGAGACACTGACCGGCAACCCTTTGGTTCACAGGCTAGCACTCAATCCACTGAGCCACACCAGTCAGGGCAGGTTCAATTTTTTTTTAACTAACCATTATAGCAATGGAAATGAATGAACTACAACTATATACAAGTGGAATGTATCTCACAAACAATGTTGAGTTAAAAAAAAAAAAGATAATCTATACAAATGTGATTATATTCATACAAAGTTCGAAAGCTAACAACAAAAAAAAACCCTACGTTGTTGGAAATAGGTCAGTGGGAACAGATAATGACTAGAAGGGAACCAGAGGGTCTTCTGAAGTTCTGGTAATATTCTACAGCTTAATATTCCATACTGGTGCTTTCAAGATGTGAAAATGTACTGTGATGTTCACTTACAATTGTTTTGGAGTACTTTTTTAGCAATAACAGATAAACTTTTATCTATACACAATTACAATTCTTCCACTGTAACAAAATTAGGAGGCAGCATTATGGCTCCACAATTTGGTTACCCTGACCAAGTTTCTAAACTTCCTTTGTAACATGGAGTTTCTGTGAAGAATAAACGAGCTAATCCCTTACACGGTACTGGCAGAGTGAGCACATCGTAAACATTAGCCCGGGCGAAGGGCGACTGCTGCTCCTTCCATGCCCTCTAAACATACCACACTCACAGTTCTTCCCACCTTCGCCTCACCGTCACCAACTAGGTCCTCCGTACCCAGCCAAATACTACCTGTTTCTCAAGACCAAGTTTATATCCTTCCCCTCCGTACCTTCAAATTTCCCTTTTCTGAGACAAACTGCCTTTATACACAAAACAGCAAAATAATAATAAAATGCACATAAGTTTTATTTATCTTAAAAGAATCATGTTACTGTATTTTGCCATGTATAATGCACTCCCATGCACAGTGTGCTCCCACATTTTTGGCCCAAATTTTCAGAGAGAAAAAACCTTTCATTTTAATTTTTTAATTCAATTCTTTTTTAAAAGATTTTATTTGTTTATTTTTAGAGAGAGGGGAAGGGAAGGAGAAAGAGAGGGAGATAACATCAATGTGTGGTTGCCTCTCATATGCCCCCACACTGGGGACCTGGCCCGCAATCCAGGCAACGTGCCCTGACTGGGAATAGAACCAGCGACCATTTGGTTTATAGGGCCGCGCTCAATCCACTGAGCTACAACAGCCAGGGTAACTCAATTTTTTATTTATTGATATTTAGAAACAAAACAAACTATCATATTCCAAGGTATTATTTTGTATATGGATATCATTGTTGCTTTTTAGAGTTACACTTTTAACACATAAGCATAAATAAAATATTAAAAATATTTCTAGAGATACAGAATTAGTACTACCCATGTCCAATGCACATCCTTGTTTATCCCTCATAAATTTGGGCCAAAAAGTACACATTATACACAGCAAAATACAGTACCTTCCCCCACGTACTCCACAATGCATAGAAGACAATAACATAACTAGAATTTTCAAAATACAGTAGTCTCCCCTTTTCTATGGTTTCACACTCTGAAGTTTCAGTTACCCACAGTCATCCCAGTTTGAAATTATTAAATGGATCCCTGGCTGGTGTAGCTCAGTGGATTGAGTATGGGCCTATGAACCAAAGTATCACTGGTTCAATTCCCAGTCAGGGCACATGCCTGGATTGCTGGCCAGGTCCCCAGTAAGGGGTGCATAAGAGGCAACCACACATTAATGTTTCTCTTCCTCTCTTTCTCCTTCCTTTCCTCTCTCTCTAAAAATATATAAAAATCTAAAAAATAATTTTTAAATGGAAAATTCCAGAAATAAACCATTCATAAGTTTTAAAATGCACACTGTTCTGAGTAGCATGATGAAGTCTCACACTGTCCCTCTCTACCACACCTGAAATGTAATTCATCTCTTCAGCCCAGCACATTCGCTCTGTATGCCTGCCCATTAGTCACTTACAGACGTCTCTGTTATCAGATCCACTGTCACAATATCACAATGCTTGTGTTTAATAACCCTTATTTGACTTAATAATGCCACCTTCACAAAATTATTATAGCATATTATAATAACGGTTTTATTTTATTAGTTACTGTTGTCAATCTCTTACTGTGCCTAATTTTTAAATTCAACTTTATCAAAGGTATGTATGTATACAAAAAAAAAACAAAAACCAGGGTGTGTGTGTGCATGTGTGGTTTGATATGATCTGTGGTTTCAGGATCCACTGGATGTCTTAGAACATATGCACCACAGATAAGGGTAAGCTATCATATCAGGGTCACACAGATGAGAACAATAGGACTGTTAGATATCCCAGGGATCTTCTAGATCCTACCAATACTGAAGTGATTACTAACAAATACTCCATCACTTCAAAGTCCTACTACAATGCATTAGCTAAAAATTAGGTTAGTGGCATAAAAAAGGGAGGTGGGGACAGGGTGTTCACATTCTAAAATCTGTAGCTCACAAAGAATATGCACCCATGCTATAAAACTAGAAGTTCACTGCTGTACTTCATTCTGTTCCCGGAACGCAGTGGGACGCTAAAGATACAGAGAGTGAGGTGCGGCACTCTGGAGGAAAGAGCCTCTCAGCACTGGCAGGGCATGGGGAAGAATTAAAAGTTAGGTGAGGTGGGATGGGTGGAAGGGGGCAAAGAGGCAAAAACTTAGGAAAACTGTAATAGAATAATTTAAAAAATAAGTATAAACACAATTAGTCCAGGCTGGTATGGCTCAGTAGATTGAGCACCAGCCTGTGAACAGAAGGTCGCTAGTTCGATTCCTAGTCAGGGCACATGCCCAGGTTTTGGGCCAGGTCCCCCACTGGGGCATGCAAGAGGCAGTTGATGGATGTATCTCTCATATGTGGATATTTCTCTCCCTCTCTTTCTCCCTCCCTTCCCCTCTAAAAGCAAAAAAAAAAAAAAAATTTTAAAAATTAAAGACACTACTGAGTACTCCTTGCTTGTCATTTAAGACTCAAAACAATGTGTGAAATTGGTGCTATTATTAAACCCATTTTACACATTAGGAAGCTGAGGAACAGAGCAGCTAGGTGGGTTTTCCAAGATCACACAGCTAGTAAGAATAGAGCAGAGATTCAACCCAGGTCACCTGAGCTCCATTCCAATGAAGTCTGTGGCCACCATCCTCTATTTCCCTCCTGGGACAAATTTATGTATTTATAAACAATTAACTCAAGGACTGGAGAGAAGCTTAACAAAGCTGTATTTCAATTAGAAAGGATAAAGAAGTTCAGATAAGCTCTCAATATCATATCTCTTCTACATTACATAAAAACTCCTTTATACCAAAGAATAAATTGTAATTACTAAATAAAATCATATATATTTTTAAGAAGCCAAACAATTTCTATCCTCCCATATATTAGAAAACAATGACTAATGCAAACCCTGTAACTTATTTTTCTGTTGATTTATTTTCAGGTATGAAATATAAGATGAGAGAACAAAATGACATTTATAAAATGTCATAAATTAGTTGAAAAATGAATTACAAAGTTAAACTTGCTACTTTTTAAATGAACATCTCATTACTTAATATGTTTTCACACACCTAATGTTTCAATACTTTTAGCAGTTAGCACCCAGATACAGAATAAATTTCCTGCCAGATCAAACAATAAATTTTTTTCAGTTTGGGCTAATTTAAGTTAAACTGTGATTCAACTACTATAGTCCAGGCCAATAACACTGAGCACTGTCATGTAAAAAAACACAATTTAAATGTGTGAAAAGCTTCTTCCCAGGGCATTTAACATGTAAAAGCTGGGGGCCAAGTCTGCCAGTTTCCATTACACTTGTGAAGGATTTGTAATTGCACTTAAACTGGTAGCAGTACTAAGTTTCAAGCAACTACAACTTCAGATTTGGGCAAGACTTGAATCATGATGATTCTGGATGATAGAGATTTACAAGTCAAAATCATGTATGAAGGTAAAACTGCACAGTCACAAAGATAAATGTAAATATAAGAATTATATAATCCAATGCCCAAAAATATCTTCTAGAAACTGCTGCTCCATTTGATGACCAGGCTTTCATTCTTATGAAATGTCTTCATGACCCTCCTCATTCTCTCAAGGCAAGTTATCAAAATATTTGAAGACTGTAAGGCATTTACCTAGTCTCAAAACATCTGCTACGATTCCTTTCATCTGCCCTAGTTCATAACAATTCTAAGAAACTGACAGACTTAAAGCTTACTTAACACTTGAGAAGGGAAAAAAAGAAGTCAATCAAAAAGAAGGAACTGATGCCTTCAGTACCTAACTAATGTACATCAGAGCATTTAGGCCAAAAATGTGGCTTAAAACTTACTGTCAATAAGCTAAAAAAAGGTAAGGGGACAAATTTGAAAATTTTTTACTTTAAACAGAAGAAAACAAAGTTATCTACAAAAAAACCCTCCATTCCCAGATTACAATCAAGAAAAATTCCAGCCCTGGGCAGCTAGCTCAGTTGGTTGGAACGTCGTCCTGATACACCAAGGTTCAACCCCTGGTCAGGGAACATACAAGAAACAACCAGTGAATGTACGGGTACGCGGAACAACAAAGTGATGTCTGTCTGTCTGTCTCTCTCTCTCTCTTTCTCAAATCAGTAAATTTTTGAAATGATTTTTAAAAGAATTCTGTCACAAAGTCCCATGAAAAAAATAGAAATACTATTCAATGGTTTAAATCTAGTGAAATGACAAAGAGCATGCATTAAGTGACAATACGGTAAAATGCTGGGGTAAAATAGTTAGCTTTTTGATGGTCTAGAGATTATTTCAAGAATTGGAAGTACATTATATTCTCTTCCTCAAATATCTCATATATTACAAATCTCCTTCCTCAAATTCAAGATGTATTACAGACCTCTCAACAAATGTATTGGGTTAGCAAGAAAGTCCATTTAAGTTTTTTCCATAAAATATTTTTCATGTACACCAATAAATTTATTGATTTGGATATTCTGAGTACATCAACTATCTCTCGTGTGGTAGAACACTAATTGTTCTCAATTAATGTCTCAATTTGGTTATTATCAACTTCAACTGGTCTACCCAAATGTGGACCATCGTCCCAACAAGAAATCTCTAGCACAAAACTTCACAACCAGTTCTGACACATTCAATCAGTAACAGCACCTTCTCCATACACTAAACAAATACTTTTTTTGCATTTCAGTTGCACTTTTACCTTTCTTGAAATAATAAAGCCTAATATACTGAAAATGTTGCTAATTTTCTTCCACCTTCAATATTAAAATGGCTACACAAAAATTCACAAATTTTGGCTTTTTGTTAAATGCATGCTGATATGACAGCTGCCACAATAATATCTAGCAAAATTGTTTCAAATGAAGTTAAAGACAACTAAGTGCTATTAGAGCCATCCTCCGGGGGGAAAAAAAAAACAAATGAACTTTCTGGCCAACACAATATTTCATTTGTCAAACATTCAAACTGCTATCCAAGAGCCTGTGGTAAAAATGTGCTATTGCTTGTTACATAGTCACCAATGGCTTCGAACAGGCTCTACTATGGAAATTTAGAGAGTAGGCTTTATTCTGCTTCTAGAGAAGGCCAAGTCACTGACACATGTCCAGACAAGGAGGCTTGACTGCCTATAGTTGGACCAGATTCTTGGCAGAACTTCGAAATCTTCTCAAGCTCCCCAACCAACATTAGCTAAAATCCCTCTCAATGTGTTTGCTTTTAAATTTTTCTGTACAGTCCTTCTTAAAGTATAAAATGCATTCACTTTGGCCTGCTAACAAAGTATATTCCTAAAAAAGGATCTTGCACCTACTGTTTTCTCTGCCTCAGACACTATCCACCAAAGTGCAGCTATGCCCATGAGGCAGGATAGAAAGAAGTTAGGGGGAACTCCCACCAAGTGGAATGAGGAAGTAGGAGCCAACATCCAGGCCATAAGCCGCTAAGTCCTCTCACCAGAGCCTCCACCTCCAGGTATGATCAAAGGGAAACAGTTTATGGCTGGAAAAACTAACAAAAAACAAATCAACCCAAGATGAAGAAAAAACTGACCAGAAAATGATCCCAAAGCTCATTATACCTCCATTATGATGAAAACTGACACCACAAGTACAAGGGGGACTGAGGGGGACTAATGCCATGACACTTCTGGGACAGCCCATATTAGGAATAAGATCCCCTCCTAACCAGAAGGCAGAGTCAGAACTGGGTGCCACAAAGTTCAAACACTGAAAACACGCAAAATCCCAAGAACCACTGACCACATACTGTGCATAACTCACTTGCTAATAACTTGGACGAACCAGACGTGTACTTTCACCTCTTTTACAGTAGTAAGTCCTAGCCTCTCTGTCTCTACCTGAATAAACCTGCCTTCACTGCCACTCATCCTTGAAATTTTTCCTGCACGAGTCAAGAACCTGGAGGTACCAGAACATGCTGGGGCAGGGCCAGCAACAGCACAGAACTGGTCAGGTGACACCCACAACTTCATGATGTGCTTCCTTCATCTATTCTGTTCAAATTTCTCCTTATACCCTGCACTATTTTTCCACAAAGCGGTTATCATAGTATGACTTTACATATTTGGTACTATCTGTCCATCCATGCTACAATATAGATTTTGTGAGAACAGGGCTTTTTTGTTTTTAAAGATTATATTTATTTATTTTAGAGAGAGGAAAGGGGAAGGAGAAAGAGAGGAAGAGAAACATCAGTGAGTGGTTGCTACTGCACATCCCTAACCAGGGACCTGGCCCGCAATCCAGGCATGTGCCCTGACTGGGAATCGAACCAGTGACCCTTTGGTTTGCAGGCCAGCACTCAATCCACTGAGCCACATCAGCCAGAGCAAGCAAGGCTTTTTTTTTTCATTGCTCTATCCTCACTCAGCTTTTAATACAATACTTGGGACATACCTGGTATACGGTAAGTGTTTGTTGAATAAATGAACAAAGGAATGAATTTCCTAACACTACCTATGCATAAGACCATCCTGTCCTAGCAATAATACGTTAATAGCTTATCTTGAGATTGCTGAGATTCAAAAAGCAACTATCTTAAAAACATCTGCATTATACCTAGCATCTTCTATTGTACAAAATTATCTAGCTCTTCTGCAGAGAATGTGAAAAAAAGTACATAAGTACATTAAAGAAAGAAATATTACAGGCAAAGACAATTATCTATATTAAAAATAGACATCTTACACCTGGCTGGTGGCTCAGTGGGTTGCTGGTTCAATTCCTGGTCAAGGCACATGCCTGGGTTGTGGGCCAGGTTCCCTGTTGGGGGCATGCAAGAGGCAACTGATCGTTTCTCTCACACATCAATGCTTCTCTCCCTCTCTCGCTCCCTTCTCCTCTCTCTAAAAATCAACAAATAAAATCTCTTACAAAAATAGACATCTTACACATTATATAATTCATTCCACTAGATCTGCCAGTAAAAGTAAAAAATATTGCTTCTTACAGTTAACTTTACATCTTTTTTTAACTTTACATCTTTTTTTAACTGATTCTAGAGGGAGGAAGGGAGGGACATGACTTGTTTGTTGATCCACTCATTTCTATGTATTCATTGGTTGTTTCTTGTACGCACAGTGACCAGAGACCGTACCCATAACCTTGGCACATTGGCCACAACCTTGGCACATTGGCGATGACACTCTAACCAACAGAGCTACCCAGCCAGGGCTCTTTTACATTTAAAAGGCACCCAGTGAAGTTTTATCATCTCCGAAACATCCTTCTTAAACCCTTCCTGTTAACTCTGACACTGCTCACCCAATCTATGGCTTGGAATACTATGGAGGGACTGACACAATTAAAAGAGAATGAAATAAACCAAGAGGGTAATACTGAATCCAAACAAAGGTTCTCTTTGTACAATGGAATTACAGTTGATTTTTCTTCTTCACATCTTTTAAAGCTTCCAAACTGTCCATCTGGAACATTTATTATATTTCTTTCAGATGGGAAAATCCTATTAAACAAAAAATGATCATTTACCGGAGTTAAATAATACTGCACTTTACAGACAGGGTTACAGTCAAGGACAAACCCTTCCTTCTTCATGGTTGGTGTCTGTGCCCTACTAGTTTATACTATCACTGCTACTCATAGGAAAGTGAACACAGCGATCAAGAACCACACAGCCTTACCTTCTACAATAGCCCTACCTTTCAGAGTATTAAAAACAAAAAAGGAACAGCTTCTAGCTTACAGAGTCCACTCCACCATCTTCTCTTACAGTTAAAAAAGAAGCTAATAAATGACCAGGCTTTCACACAGCTATTTAAACCCAAAGGCCACAAACACCGAGATTTGAAAAATATCTGATATGCTGATAATAAAGCATCCAGGATAGTTCAAGGTACTTTTATACTCTAGTCCTCCTCATTATCCGAACAACATAAGCACTACTATTTTCATTTATAGATAAGAGACACCAGAATTTCGATCCTTAAAGATCAGTATTATCACATGCATATCCCTAGTCCTCGAATTGTATTTGTAGATTTCCTCTGTGGATTTCCATGTCACTTGCTTCTATGCTTATGCATATTAACAGTGAACACACCATGTTTAATAAAGTCTCACATAAGAATTTTACCTCACTGAGGAAAAAATGTAAAATGATCTTATCCCTGCCTTTTAGTAGGTAAAAATCTTAAGAGTTCAAAATATCAGTTAATAACAGATTAGCTTTCAAACTAAATGTTTCTATTTCTCATTCAAAATAAGAATTAATAAGTCTATTCAGAAATACAAAGTTGGAAGCTCAGAAAATAACTCACAGGCTGAAAAAATATACACATACCAACTGCAATTTAATAATTCTAGTATATTCTTTAAAGTTTTGGACAACTCAAATATAAATATGCAGTAAATATCTAAAGAAATATATTAGACTAAAACAATCCCAAATTCAGGGTAAGTTGCCTCTGATGAAAGAGAGAAATCAGGCGAGATGTGCTTTAAGTGTAACATAAATACTGATGTGCTTTAAGTGTAACATAAATACTGAAGTGCAAAGACTTAGTATAATGAAAGAGTGTAAAATATTGTATCTCACTAATAAGTACCATAATGATACACTGGGTTGAATATATTACTAAAATTAATTTCAGCTTTCTTTTTACTTTTTTAACATGGCTACTAAAAAATCTAAAATTATAGCAATAGCTCATATATTCTACTGGACAAATGATCTATAAACAATCAAAACTGAACACGATGTACCTCAAAAGTATTCATTAAGGCCCTGGTGTAGCTCAGTGGATTGAGCGCAGGCATGAAAACCAAACAACCGCAGTTCGATTCCCAGTCAGGGCACATGCCTGGGTTGCAGGCCAGTTCCCAGCAGGGGACACATGAGAGGCAACCACACATTGATATTTCTCCTCTCTCTCTTTGCCTTCCCCTCTAAAGACAAATAAATAAAATCTTTTTTTAAAAAGTGTTCATTAAGTTTTACTTGAATCTGAATCTTAGATGAACATTTTAAAGATATTAGCTAAGTCAATCTGTAACCAAATCCAAATTCAATCTTTTTAAAAATAAAAAATGAAGGGATGGACCTTGCCCGTGTGGCTCAGTGGACTGAGTGCCAGCCTGCGAACCAAAGAGTCACCAGTTTGATTCCCAGTCTAGGGCACATGCCTGGGTTGTGGACCAGGTCCCCAACAGAGGGGTGTGCAAGAGGCAACCACACATTAATGTTTCTCTCCCTCTTCTTTTCCCTCCTGTCTCCTCTCTAAAAATAAATAAATAAAATCTTTCAAAGAAAATGAAGGGATAAACAAAAGGGTGTCCAGTACTTTCACCACAGTGTCTTTGCCATAGACATCCTTACTGCAAGGATTCTCACTGCATAACTTACTGGCCACAGGCAATTTTGCCATAAAAAAAGGTAAAATAACTGATTGACAGTTCAGGGTTGTCTTGTTTGGATTCCCTTCTCCACTGACAAAGTTCTTGGGAATTTTTGTATGTATCAATCTTTGCTGGCCCTCATAATAGTCTATACAGTAACAAGTAAACATGGGGGCGACGGTCTTAAAATAGTTACCATTTCTTCCTGATGATTATTTGCCCCTGATGATTATTTGTTTGCTTATTTTGAAACACTACACTGGGAGGAGGAAGCAGGGCCAAGGGCTGTCTTTAAGAGCGCAGAGTTGAACCCACATTTCCCATAGCATGGAGATGAGTGCTTAAGTACAATCCACAAAATAAAATCAGTTATTTCTGCAGCATTGCCATAAATCTAAACACATTTTAAATTTATTTAAATATTTTGTATTTCAAAATAAAGTCCTTTTAATTTTGTAAATGTCCTTTTTAATGTCCCTCTATTATTTTTGTAATTTTATCTTTTTTGCAGCAAAATTGCCTATGGTCAATTAGTTATGCGGTAAAAAACGTGTGTGGCAAAAATGCTTGCAGTAAAGATGTCTACCACAAAGATGATTACAAGGCAAGTTCCTAGAATGAAAAAATCTACACTGTCAGAATTCTAATTACCTGGGGCATGTATTTATGGCCTGACAATGACACTCATTAATCCAACAAATTAAAAACCGAACTTGTTATCAGGGAGATCCCAGTCAGGGGGATGCCTCTCTTAAGTTCTTGCCTGGCTGGTAAGAGAAGTTATTCAGGGGAGAGACAACACGTAGAGTGGAAATGAGATAGCAAATTCATTTGTGAAACACATACGAGCACAAAGCTGCAAGCAGGCACCTGGCTAGTCTGAACACGCCCCATGTAGAAAGGAAATAAACTTGTTAGTGAGTTTGTTCTACACACGAGCACGTGGCTAGAAGTGGGCACTCAGCTAATTTGAGTGCACAGGTTACTGGGGTTCAAGGGTTACATACTTTAGTCAGTTTCTAGGTTCCCCCTCCTCCTCTCCCTTCCAGACCTTGGGACAGTTATAAAGGCTTTCTTTCCTAGCCAGTGAAGATGATACACACACAGAATTTCAAGGGCTCCATTCCTCCTGCACTTAGTTTTTTTTGTGAAGTTTTGAACACCTGGCAATCTTATCACACTGGGCTAAGGAATGCTGGGTCAACGCGTGAGGCATGTCTCCCTTTTGTCTTCAGTCTCCAGTCCTAAGTTGTTTATTATTAGACTGTAATGGCAGGGGCCTTGCTTTATTTCCCCTCCAGTCACTCATTCCTAGCTGCTGCATAACAAACACCCTGGCCAGGTAGCTCAATTGGTTTGAGCAACATCCCGATATGCCGTAGTTGCAGTTTCAATCCCTGGTCAGGGCATATACAATTAACCAACAAATGCAGAAATAAGTGAACAAGAAAAATCAATGTGTGTCTTTCTATCTCTCCCTCTCAAATCAATAAACCACAAACTCTGTTTTTTTAGATTAATATGTAGTAAAATTGCTCCCCCTTCCATTACACCTAACTATACCAGAAATAGCCCAGTGTACCACACAGTTCACCAAAACCATACCAACACACTAAAATCCAAGCTCTTTTTATAAAAAATTACAGTGAAATAAACTTCAAAACAGCCTAAGAACAAGTTATTTACTGATTAATGCAATCCATTTAAACTCCCTGTGAGTTTACACTTACAAAGTCTGTCCCCTGAGGATAAAATAAAAGTTAAAGCTCTTCAGTCTGTTAGGTACATGCGTCACCCCGACTGGAATTCCTCAGGAGTGACCTCTAGGAAAATAATGACCAGAGTAAGCGCAGAAAATGCACAAATGTACTCAGACCAAAAGACAGAATTCCTAAGGTCCTCCTTCCCCAAACCAAGATTTACATGGCTGAGAAGGTTCGGAAGAGATCAAACCAAAGGGACATCCAGAGGTTTTAAGAACTGACCAGGCATTCCTTCATCTCTAAAACTTAATCCCAAAACCCTCAAAGTCTGACCCTAAGGATCTCCACAATATATATGGCCAAGAATCACAGAACCAAGGCAGACACTTTTCCAGTACTTTATAATAAGCGAAATGTTATTTAAGATCAAGACAGGACCTCAGAGGGGTTGGAAACAGGAGCGGGGGAGCACTGGGGGGTGGGCTGGGATGGGGTAAAAGGCAGAAAGCTGTACTTGAACAACAATTTAAATTAAATTAAATTAAAAAAGAAGTTCCTAAACCACAACAACAAAAGACATGACTTCAGAAACTGTCCTGAACTGTACCCTACTGAAGTAATCACTTTAGTCAAACTGTAGCATTGACAATTTATGGTTTTATTGTACGTATTTTCACGACAGAAATAAAAGTAATCTCCTCACAAATGAATGAAAACCTATTGTGGAAATGGGAGGGAGGTGGGGAGCACTGGGGGGGTGGACTGGCATAGGAGTAAAAGACAGAAAACTGTACTTGAACAACAATTAAAATAAAAATTTTTTAAAAACCTATCAATTCTATATGCAAGGTCCAGAGTTAAATCACAGATATACTAGAGCTGACCCCAAACACTTAAAAACAATGGCAAATGGTTCCATATCCCTTGGTGATGTTGTAACAGTAAAAACTGACTCAAGTTCACTGCCTGTGTACAATACAAGGACATATTTAACATCAAACTTTTCACATAAGAACACACCTACTGTGAAGCACCCTCAGCCTGGATTAGGTAAGAACTGGTATCTGCACTGCTGAGGAACCCTGAGCTTTTCTTCAAGACAGCAACTATCACTCTGTATTACATTTATCTCTCTGTCTGCACCATACTGCTGGATCCTATTATCTCTGGCACCTGATACAAGGCCAAACCATATCACTGAGTGTTCAAAAAAATATTTGCTGATTGAATGGATATCTGGAACTATGCTGTCCAATATGGCAAGCACTAGCCCCACGCAGCTGTTTAAATATAAATTTAAGTTAATTAAAATTAAATAAAACTTCACAATTTCGTTCCTCAATCTCACTATCACATTTGAAGTACTCAAAGCCACGCATGGCTAGTGGCTGCCACATCGGACAATGTAGGCAGACAAAATGTTTTCATCATCACAGAAAGTTCTATTGGACAGTGCTGTTCTGGAGTGTCCCTTGATTCTGGGAGGACCTGAATAGCCTACTAATTCATACATTTTCCTAACAGGATTATTATTCTGAAAGAGAAAGAGTTAGAAGAAAAAATGTTTTTTTATCTCTGGCTGGTTTGGCTCAGCGGATTGAGCACTGACCTATAAACCAGAAGGTTGCTGGTTTGGTTCCTAGCCAGGGCACAGGCCTGGGTTGCAGGCTAGGTCCCTGGTTGGGGGCACGTGCGAGAGGCAATCGGTTAGTTCATTTATCTCTCACACATCAATGTTTCTCTCCCTCTTTCTCCTTCCCTTCCCACCTTTCTAAAAACAAATACATAAAATCTTTGTTTAAAAAAGTTTTTTAAATGTACACCTAATAACAATAATAACCAACACCATCAAAGAAAAGAAGGTTCTTTTGTAAGACTGTCTCTCATATCAATTACATTTCAGACTTCTCTGATAATTCTTTACTGCTAAGATTTCCCCCTCATAATTCCCTAATGTGCCTAAAAGAAAGCCATTAGTAACAATAAGGGCTGCTGCTTATTTCTAGAAAGATTTTTTTCTTAAGATATGGACTATTTCTGCCCTAATCATGGACTAATTAAATAAAAAGTTCAAACAGGATCTTGGAGTTAATTCAGTCTAGTTAATCAATTTCATGAAGGAAGAGACTGAGAAGCAAAATAACCCCAAAGAGAAGAGATGTTAGAAGCAAACCAAGCAGGTAAGGAAAAGGAAAAAAGGTGCATGGAAAGCTAGGAAAGTTTTATGTTTTGCCCAGTATTACAGTATTATTATCCAAAATATCAAAATAATCTACAATTAAAAGGGAATGAAAAGCACTGGTAAAAGGTCAAGAATCTCTAAGTTAGATACCAAAGTTTTGTCTTTTTTAAGAGACCCTTAGTTTTTCCTTACAAATCCTAATTTATTATTTAAATGCTTCATTGGCAATTTACTTTTTCTTTACATAATATAATCACATAAATTACTCCCAGAGTCAAAATATATTTATTCCTACTAGAAGAGATTTCAATTAAGTCACAAATACAGGTAACTAAAACAGAAATCAAAAATATTTACTAATTATTTTCCATGGAAACATAATTCCAATGACAATGTCAGAACATAAATACTGAAAATGAAATGAAGAGAAAAAAATAATTTGCTTCTCTAATAAAATCACTTCTGTCATCCTGAAATGTTATTTGAATGAAAACTGAAGTAGGAGGATTTCCACTTCTCAAAGAGATTTGCATCATTATGAATTATAAATAAAAATATAGAATAAAGGAATAAAGTTTTCATTAAAAGAAAAAGCAGCCCTGGCTAGTGTGGCACAGTGGATTAAGCGCTGAACTGTGAAACAAAGGGTCACTGGTTCGATTCCCAATCAGGGCACACGCCTGGGTTTGGGGCTGGGTCCCCAGTAGGGGGAATGCAAAAGACAACCACATACTCATGTTTCTCTCCCTCTCTCTCCCCCTCCCTTACCACCACCACCCCCCAAATATAAATAAATAAACCCTTTTAAAAAAGAAGAAAAGGCAAATTCAATGTAATAAATCCTAAAAAGTTATTAAAACAGAAAAAGACTGACAAATATATTGTTCTAACATAATACTTACATAGCCTGAGGTGTCCTCAAGCCTCAAATTCTTAGGTAAATCCTGAATTTTGTTTTTCAAAGGGTACAAAGCCTCCTTTGTAGGTAGGGATTTTTATGTATCTAATTTCTTATACCTAAAGATACAAGAAAGCTTTTAAATCTGCTCCATTATGAAAACAGAAAATACCAAATCTAGAGCTGAATCTTCTTTCACTATGTCAAATAATAATAACTTCTATAATAACATAAAAGAAGAAAGAAAACGAAGCACCACAGAAATATTTCTTTTCCTATATATGTTTTTATCTTCCATCATGTTCATTTCTATAATTTATTCCAATATTCATATCTACTCATACAAGTTAAATAATGGGGGAAACTGTATTTCAACAATATTAACATAAAAATGAAAACATACCAGAGTTAAACTAATTTTACAGAAATGAACTTGGATGTAGGGAGCACAAATAGCTGAAAATCTCTTATTCACCCTGTATTAGTTTCCACTATTTTCTTAGTTCATTACTAGGTATTTCTACACTCTTTGACATATCTAACAAAGATTTTACTGGCGAATTACTGGGTGTCTTAAAGTTGAATATAATGCACTATTAAAATATAATTCTGTGATTTAGGTTATGACTCAATTATACTGTTTAAAATTCTTTTACATGTGGGTGTGTAGGCTTGTATAAGAAGCACTTAGCCCAGACTACATCTTAAGAAACCTACTTCATTCACTATCTTCAGCTAGCAAATATATAACAAACTTCTTTTGTTTTAGTTTTAATGAATTGCTGTTTAACTGTCTCATGCCAGTTATCTGTGTGCTCAGAAAGATTAAAGCTAATTAGAAAGAGGCTGTTTGTCTCAACAGGAATAGCTGTCACCCTCTCTTCCTTACAGCTTCAGGCTGCATACCACAAACGAAGAAACTAGGCAGAAAGTGCTTAAAATTCTAAATTGTAAAACAAATTACCACTGACAGAGCACCACTATAAGCTCATCATTCTGATGGGCACAACCTCATAAAAATTCCATGCACCAGAGACTGCTAGTTGCCCCTCAATTTTTGTGCCTCCTCTCTCTCCTCAATAAAAGTAAAAGTGACACATGATTCTTCTGTCAAGTGACCTTTCAGAGAGGAAGCATCCCTTTGTCCTCCCCACTCCCCTTCCTGCCAACTAGCACGCAAACATAAGCTAGAGCCAAAGCAGCCCTCTTGGACCAGGAAGTTCACTTTGACCTACGAAAGGCATGCTCAAAAGATACACGCTTGCTGCTCAGTGTCACTAATCGCCAAAGAAATTCAAATTAAAACCACAATGAGATATCATCTCACACCTGTCAGAATGGCTATCATCAATAAATCAACAAACAAGTATTGGTGAGGATGTAAAGAAAAAGGATCCCTATGCACTGTTGGCAGGATTGCAAACTGGTGCAGCTACCAAGTATGGAAGTTCCTCAAAAAATTAAAACTGGAACTACCTTACTATTCAGTAATTCCATTTCTGGATATATATCCAACGAAATACAAAACAGTAATTTGAAAGAATATGCACACCCCTATGTTCAATGCAGCTATGCAATTATTCAGAATAGCCAAGAAATGGAAGCAACCCAAGTACCCATCAGTAGACTGGCCACCGGATAGAGATGCAGTACAGCAGTTACGATCATGTTCTTGGAGTTCCTGTGTCCCTGCCAGTGCTGCCCAGATGGCCTTCCAGAACTGCAACCCAGCAGCCAGCATCGCTGCTGCTCATAAAGGAGGCGAGCCCAGCAGGGGTGCTGCCCAGGTCCCACGGGCAAGAGTTTACTGCAGGAGCTGATGATGCTCATGATGTCTGACGACAAAGGAATTTCTGCCTTTCCCGAATCAGACAACCTTTTCAAGTGGGTAGAAACCATCCACGGAGCAGCTGGCACAGCATATGAAGACCTGAGGTATAAGCTTCCCCCAGAGTTTCCCAGTGGCAGCACATACAACACATCAAAAGCGAAATTCCTCACGCTCTGCTAGCCACCCCAACATGGTCACCCAGGGTAACGTCGGCCTGGACATCCTGAAGGACAAGTGGTCTGTCCTGTATTAGGACCATCCAGCTCTCCCCACCCAGACCCCGCTAGGAGAGCTCAACATCAATAGCCCCTTGAACACACATGCTGTGAGCTCTGGAAGAGCCCACTGCCTTCAACAAGCAACTGCAAGAAACCTACACAGAGCAGGTCTCCAGCCAAGAATCCTGACCAGGGCTGTGCATCCTCTTTCCTTGTAGTGTCTCTTTTTTCCCCCTCAATCGGCCTGTCTTTGCCTTGATTTCTTTATATGACTCAGTATCTTCCGTTTTGGTGTCATATTTGTTTTTGTTTCTGGTTTTTAAATTCTCTGGTTGAACCCCTATAATGAATGTATTAAATAAATATATTGGTGTGTCAAAAAAAAGATGTGGTACATATATACAATGGAATATTACTGGGACTTAAAAAGAATGAAATCTTACCACTTGTGCAACACAGATGGACCTAGAGAGTATTATACTAAGTGAAATAAGTCAGGGAGAAGGACAATACCATATGATTTCACATGGATAATCTAAAGAATAAAATAAAACAAACAAAACAAAAAGACTCATACAGATACAGAGAACAAACTAGGGGTTGCCAGATGGGAGGGGAGTTGGAGAGCTAGGTAAAAAAGCTGATGGAATTAAGAAGTACAAATTGGTAGTTACAAAATAATCATGGGATGTAAAGTACAGCATAGGGAATATGGTGAATATCGTAATAACTATATATGGTGCCAGATGGGTATTAGAATTATGGGGAAATCACTTCGTAAATTATGCAGTTGTCTAACCACTTAACCACTATGCTGTACAGCTGAAACTAAAATATGAAATGTCAACTGTAATTTAAAAAAATTTTTAATATAAAGGAAGCTTGAGTCCCTTATAACCTCAGAGTGCCACAACGGCTTAGGATCTGGTAACCTGCTAACTAGTGAAAAAATTCAGATTAAAATCAAGGAGCCTATTCACTGTACACTAAAGAATATGTTAACACGTTTACTTTTGCAGCACACAGCTTTCAAAAAAACATTTTAGGAGGCTTACAGTAATCCTAATAATCCTTGATAACAACAGAAGCAGAACCTGACTTACTCATTTGCACCCAAGAAACTTTGCCGACTTAAAAAAGTTCACTTCAAAAAAAAAAGAGGAGAAGCCCTGACTGGTGTGGCTCAGTGGACTGGGTATCACCTGAAAGGTCACCAGTCCGATGGGCTGCAGGCCAGGTCTCTGGTCTGAGAGGCAACAGATGGATGTTCCTCACGCGCATCAGTATTTCTCTCCCTCTCTTTCTCCCTCCCTTCCCCTTGCACTAAAAATAAATAAATAGTTTTTTCAAGAAGAAAATAAACTGCATAACAGGAAAGAAAACAGACAAAAGGCTGTCAGTGTCCATTAGTCTGTCAATTTGACTAACTAGATACTGGTAATAAAATATTCCAAATTCTAAGAGTATGTCAGGCACAAGTGCACTTTACCAGGTCCCAGAACTCACCAACCTTGAAATGAAAGAGCATCTTCCTCTAGTCATTTGCCAAACTCTATTTAAATCCCTATTTAAATATTAATCTAGAAATTTAGAGGACATTTCCAACGAGAAGCAAAAGAATCATTCATTTTTTTTTCAAAGATTTTATTTATCTTTAGAGGGGAAGGGAAGGAGAGAGGGAGAGAAATATCAATGTATGGTTGCCTCTCGTGCGTCCCCTGCTGGGAATTGTCCTGCAACCCAGGCATGTGCCCTGACTGGGAATCGAACCGCAATCCTCTAGTTCGCAAGCCCACGCTCAATCCACTCAGCTACACCAGCCAGGGCAAATCATTCATTTCTTGATCATTATAGATCAAGAACCTTAACAAAGAATAGACTCTAAATCCAACAAGCATTGTACTAAGTTCTCAAAGCTCTCAGAAAAGGTACTGTCCAAACAAGCAAATACTAATTTAATGTCCTTTATATAATATGCAAGACCTAATTAACTCACACTAAATCATTCCAATTTGATGCCAACAGTCTTAAATTTAGTTGCATATCGAAAACCCTAACTGCAAAATCTGATTCACAAGATAGCTGTATATTTTTTTAAACTGAAAAACTGACTCCAATGAGCATCCAAGACTGACTACCACTATCCTGGCCTTGCCACATCCCTATAATTATGCTAATTAAGACAGCATTTTTCTGCCCTGCCTGGTGTGCCTCAGTGGATTGAATGCCAGCCTGCAAACCAAAGGGTCACCAGTTCAATTCCCAGTCTAGGGCACATGCCCAGGTTGTGGGTCAGGACCCCAGTAGGAGGTGCATGAGAAGCAACCACACACTGATGTTTCTCTCCTTCTCTTTCTCTCTCCCTTCCCCCTCTCTAAAAGTAAACAAAATCTCTTAAAAAAGAAAAAAGACAGCATTTTCTTGGCCTTGGCTAGGTAGCTTGGTTGGTTAGGGCATCATCCTCGTAAGGCTGCATGTTTAATCTCTGGTCAGGGCACATGCAGAAGCAACCAATGAACCAATAAATAAGTGGAACATAAATCAATGTTTCTCTACCTCTCTCCCTTCCTCTCTCTCTCTAAAAAAATCAATAAATTTTATTTTAAAACATCCACTTTCTTCCATTAAAAAAGTAAAAGATTACTTACTTGGGGCACTCAAGTCTAATGAAAATGTTACCTAATTTCACCCAATGACTAAAAAAAAATTAGTATTTCTCCAATTCTTAAACACTCTCTCAATTTGTTTTACAATGGCTTTTCTCATCAAGAGTGTATCACAATGTGTCTTTGTCAGGAAGAATGTTCTCTAGACATTTGTGGATAACCAATGCAATGCCAAAATAGTTACCAAACTGTTTTTCCAACTGGAAAGATGTCAATGAACTAAAATAACAGCAGAATAAAAACAATAAAATGTCCTTCCTCTCACTAAAATTCAACATCCCAATAGCATCAATCAGATTTACTTATGCAGCAGGTTATAAAAAGATAAAAATAACAGAAAAGCTGTTTTTAGCAATACATGACATAAAGACTATCATTTGAAAATGAGACTCAATGAGACTGGCCAGGTAGTTCAGAAGGTAGAGAGCACTGTCCCGTGCCAAGGTTGTGGGTTCCCTCTCCGGTCAGGGCACAATCAAGAATCAGCCAACCCTCACTGGTGTAGCTCAGTGGATTGAGCATGGGCCTGTGAAGCAAAGGGTCACCAGTTCGATTCCCAGTCAGGGCACATGCTTGGGTTGCAGGCCAGTTCCCCAGTAGGGGGCATGCAGGAGGCAACTGGACATGATGCTTTTCTCCCTTTCTACTTCCCTTCCCCTTTGTCTAAAAATAAATAGATGAAATCTTTTAAAAAATTAAAACAAAGGTGAGAAGTGA
Source organism: Carollia perspicillata (assembly GCA_004027735.1). NCBI lineage: Eukaryota > Metazoa > Chordata > Mammalia > Chiroptera > Phyllostomidae > Carollia > Carollia perspicillata. The sequence continues at coordinate 58,270 of PVKM010000606.1, forward strand.
TTTTTTATCTTTAAAATAATATGTTCAAATGATCTATTAGATGAGGACAATTGCCCTGGCTGGTGTGGCTCAGTGCATTGAGCACCAGCCTGAGAACCACCTGTCTGATTCCCAGTCACGGCACATGCCTGGGTTTCGGGGCCAGGTTGAGGACATGCGAGAGATACCCAACCAATGTATCTCCTGAACATTGATGTTTCTCTCCTCTCTTTCTCCTTCCCTTCCCCTCTCTCTAAAAGGTAATAAAATATTTTTTAAAAGAAGAGAACAGTAGCTGTCATACAATGACTTGAGTACGAGAAAAATTAATAGTCACAAGGAGTTCTTAATTTCAATAAGTCTAAAATTGCAATAATGGTAATGTAAAAATAAACCTCAATTCTTCAAAAGCTACCAAATCCCACAGAGACAGGGTTATATTTAGAAACTTTTTGCCCTGGCTGGTGTGGCTTCACGGGTTGGGCATTGTCCTGCGAACTGAAAGGTCACCGGTCAGATTCCCAGTCAGGGCATGTGCCTGGGCTGCTGGCCAGGTCCCCACTTCAGGGCATGCGCAGGCAACCAACCAATCTATCTCTCACACACTGACGTTGCTCTCCCTCTCTTTCTCCCTTTCTTTCCCTTCTCTCTAAAAGTAAACAAATAACATCTTTACAGATTTTTGGTTTTTTACTTTATAATACCTGTTAAATCCCAAATTAATACTTGAACTATATTTCAAAAATATTGTACATGAGAAACTCCACAAAACATAAATAGTATGTGAATATATCAAAAGCTGACTATATTATAAAATTGTTAACATGAATTATCTTAACAGTAATGATTTCCTCTTTTATCTGCAGTACTTTAAAACTTATTGCAAGAAAAAATAAATGAATTAATACTGCCCTTGGTGTCAGGCCCCACCCACAACACTTAAAGACAAACATTTAGTTCTGGAGACACCCATTACTCACTGCAGGGAGTCCAACTAACCCTCCTGATCCACCCCATCCCTCATTCATAAATATGAATGGAAACTACCAATCACCAGACATGAGAACGTAAAAAACAAAGACGGAGGAACAAACTCTAGAGGAAGAGAGATGGTGCAGGGAACAGAAAAACATTTTAAATTTCTAATTAGTACCTAACAAGAACCAAAGATAATATTTGAGTGATAAAATAAAACTACTATCAAAAAATAAGGAGAGGAAAAAAAGGTCTTGAATATTAATTCTATAGAACTCCATCCTATTAAAATGTGCATATGTACCAAGACATATGCTACAGATTTTAATGCCAAAAAAAACCCCACTGGAAACTACACAAATATCCATCAATAAAGAGTTAAATAAATGATGATACAACTACAAAATGGTCTATATTTATTCACATGGCAAACATACAGGAAAAAGTGGTCACTAAACATGTGCAGAATAATTCCACTTATGTTCTTCTTATAAATATATATAATTAATAATAATAATAATAATAACAGCTATTACTATATTACTGTTTAACACAAAGTGCCAGCCCGGTACTACTACATTAAGCACTCTATATGCACTAACTGATTTAATCCTCCTAACAATGTGAGTCTCTAGTATATAATTATTTCTTCTACATATGAGGACACAGGGCACAAAAAGGATAAATTGTTTTCCCAAAGTACACAGTCACTACCAGGGGTGTCTGGCCCACGGGCCGCATGCAGCCCAGGACAGCTATGAATGCAACCCAACACAAAATCGTAAATTTACTTAAAACCATTTTTTTGCTCATCAGTTTTCATTGCTGTCTGTGTATTTACTGTGTGGCCCAAGACAACAGTTCTTCCAGTGTGGCCCAGAAATGACACGCTGCATGGGAGCTTGGGACTATGATCTATGGGACTCTCAATCTCCCAAGATGACCATTCATATTTCCAGCACTTCGGATACAAACCACAGAATCCAATTCCAGAGTCCATCTTCTAAAAATCTCCACCTCTCTCCCTCTCCCCACCCTCTTACCTCTCTCCCTCTCCCCACCCTCTTACCTCTCTCCCTCTCCCCACCCTCTTCCTTTCTTCTCTTCTTTCTTCCTCTGTCAATGTGTAAATGCATATGAAAAGGTCTGTAAAAATAGGCATGCTTATCTGTCAACTCTGACAACCTCTAACAATGGGAGTGGATGAAGAGGATATTTAGTATTTTTAAATGTATAATATATGTTTTATTTTATTTTATTTATTTTTAGAGAGAGAGGAAGAAGAGAGAAAGAGAGGGAGAGAAACATCAGTGTATGGTTGGTTGCCTCTCACACACCCCTACTGCAGACCTGGCCTGCAATCCAGAGACATGTGCCCTGACCAGGAATTGAACTTGCGACCCTGTGGTTTGCAGGCCAGTGCTCAATCCACTGAGCCACACCAGCCAGGGCAGAAATATAAATTTCTACAGATAATATAAAACTTTAAATTTGTATTCTTTTGCTAAATTTTGAACCTTAACTAAGATCTCAATTATATTGTGAGCCTAGGATACGAACAAATAAATTTCAAAACAGAAAATTAAAAACTAATAAACAGCCCTGGCTGGTGGAGCTCAGTGGACTGAGCTTGGGCTGTGAATCAAAGGGTCACCAGTTCGATTCCTGGTCAGGGCGCATGCCTGGGTTACGGGCCAGGTCCCCAGTGGGGCCATGTGAGAGACAATCACACACTGATGTTTCTCTCCCTCTCTAAAAATAAATTAAAAAAAAAAAACACTAAACTAATAAACATGGGGGAAAACTAAATCTTGTAAGTAATAAAAGAAATGCATATTAAAATTGTGTATCATTTCCACCTATCAAATCAACAAAAATTGAAAAACTAAAATATTTAATGCTGGTAAAATATACAGCAATATACAGCAATTATCCTAATGATAACACCTACTGACCTAGTAATTTTTACTTTATTAAAGAAATATCTGAAATATTGAAAAACATTATACACAACTTTGAGCATTTCTTTCAATAGCAAAACTGTTAACAACCTGGTAAGAAGGAATGTGTCTTTAAGTATATTGTGGTACAGTCATATACAGAAATATTATAAAACCCCTAACAGGTATAAACTCAGTGGATTGAGCACGGGCTGCAAACCAAAAGGTTACCAGTTCGATTCCCAGTCAGGACACATGCCTAGGTTGCAGGCCAGGTCCCTGGTAGGGGACGCGTGAGTTGCAACCACACACTGGTGTTTCTCTCCTTCTCTCCCTCCCTTTCCCTCTCTCTAAAAATGAATAAATAAAATCTCTTAAAAAAGAAATATTATAAAGCCAGTAAACCCCTCAAAATGTGTATTGAAATGGGAATATATCAATGTTAAAATAGAAAAAATAACACATTTACTGTATAGTTTACAGCATATGTATATAACATATAATGCCAACATATGTAACATAAAAACAAAAATTCCTTCAAGGAAATATGTCAAAAATGCTAATAGTACCCTGCCTGCATGGCTCAGTGGGTTGGGCATCATCCCACAAACCAAAAGGTCACCACCAGTTCAATTCCCAGTCAGGGCACCCCTGGGTTGCAGGCCAGCTCCCCGCATCGGGACACAAGAGAGGCAACTGATCAATGTTTCTCTCTCACATGGATGTTTCTCTCCGTCTTTCTCCCTTCCTTACCTTCTCTCTAAAAAATAAAGTCTTTTTTTTTAATGCTAATAGTTATCAATGGGTGATAAGAGTTAATTTTTTTCTTTTTCCCTGTGTTTTTTACAATGATCACATACAGCTCTTCTGAGGAAGGAGCCTTTTATTTTTTTAAAGCAGAGAAGCCTTTTCTTTTCATCACATTAAAAGAGAAATGAATGAAGCAGTGTGTCACGGCCCATCCAGATATACCCTATCTTACTGGTTGCTAAGCAGCATATCCTAGTGTTCCTACATCATGACCATCTCTAGTCACAGGCAGAGCAGAAACTCAGGCACAAACGCACCCCATCTAAATGGCAATGCATTCACCCTAAGGAGGGGCTTGAGCAGCGCATAGGGCAATTTCAATTTCCTACTCAACCCACTCCCCATCTCTCACCCAAACGTATTAGTTTTACTTGTGATATTTCACAGTACTCCTCACACAAGCAGCACATAGGGGCAGACATTTTTAATCCTCCATTATATACTACCCACTTTGTCCCTGACAAAAATGCTACCTACCTACTCAATAAATTCACCCACCAAGCCAGAATCACTGTCATTCTGGACACTTCTCTGTTATCAACTGAAACAGAGAAGTAAGCCTTGATGCTTTCTGGAAACAGCTAATCCTACTCAGCAAATGACAGCATATGCTAAAATTTTTTCTCCTACAGAGAATGGGTGGTTCCCCTGCTAAGGCTATAAAGCCTGATACACAGTGGCATTTCCTCCCAACAGCAGAATCTGCAATACGGTAACTCTTCCACAAGAGAATCCTGAGCCTGGGCACGCTCCCCAGTTTTCCCCTGCTGCTTTGTCACAGGAACCACAGCAGACAGTCTATACTATGCCCGCCCGTGCTGCAGCAGCAGCAGCCATTTTTGGCTCAGCCCTGCTGCAGACCCAGCAGAAAGCCAAGACAGCAAGGACGAGATGGCAAAGGACTTTCAAAAGTTAACTCTAACAACAGGCATCATAAAAAATAAGGTTTTCTTTTAAAAAAGAATGATACCTAGGTTAAAGTACTTTAAACTGTGTCATGAAAACAAATGTGGGGAGACCAGCACTAGTATTGATAGAATAGTAAAATAAAGATTAATTTAATCAGAATCCTTAGGGAACATAATTCAAAATCAGGTAAATTTTTATTTAACTAATAGTTAACCCCCAAAATGCCCTCTCTCCCTTGATTCCCTGTTGAAAATTTACAAATGTATTTCAAATACTCTTCACTCTTAAAGTAATATAATTTAATCTTGGTTGTCTATTGAACAAGGAACTTGCAGAGTCACATTTCAGCTTAGTTTCATTTTACAAAATAAACACAGCTTTTTTTCTGATTATCAAAGTGATACATGGTTAATGTACACACAAAAAAATCAGCACAGCCCTGGCTGGTGTAGCTCAGTGGACTGAGCGCAGGCCTGCGAACCAAAGGATTGCAGTTTGATTCCCAGTCAGGGCACATGCCTGGGTTGCAAGACAGTTCCCAACAGGGGACGCATGAGAGGCAACCATACATTGATATTTCTCTCCCTCTCTCCTTCCCTTCCCTTCTAAAGATAAATAAGTAACATCTTTTTAAAAAAAACAGCACAGAAAGAAAATGAAAATCACCCACTCTCGCCAGCAACCAGAGATAACCCTATAAACACTGCTGATAACCAAGCACTTTTTCTATATACTTTTTAAAATGAAATTTGATCTATATGCTATTTTTAACTGGCTCCATAGAATAAATGTGAACTGTTTTAATGTCGATGTATTGCAACTTTTTAAAAGGTTATACAGTACTTCAATGCATATACAGACCATAATTTGTCCAGCCCATAATTTACCAGGCCTTTAGCATGTTTCAAAACGTTTGCTACTACAATGATGACAACCATCAGAATTCTATTTGAATGCCAACTTTCAAAGTATAATTCTATAAAAGCAGATAGTATAAAGAGAGGAAAAAGCTGATTTCAAAGTAATCCTTGGATATATGTTGAAGCAACCCCTTAGAATAGTAACAAAATTTTACATAATAGTCCAGTTTCTGTTACTAGCCTAGAAGCACAAGTCATGAAATCGTAGGTCAAACTGTCTTATCTACCCCACTTGGGATAAGAGATTCATTTTAGTCTCTATCTCATCCTAGATAGTGGTTTAATAAAAGACTTAGTTAAAAGTTAAAAAAAGGAGACAGGAGCAGAGCCTGGGGAAGAAGTGAAAACAATTCCATGAGATACAACTGATCCAGGAGTCTAATAGGGCATTGGTAAAGGCCATTCAGAGTGGAGGATGATATATTAAAAGGCTCAGAAAGGGGTTCTAGAGACTCCCACCCAGATCTAGGACAGTGAACTAAGTACTAAGAACAGCCATGCTCAGAAGTACACAAAAATTACATCACAGAAATTCCTCTGGGTTAACAAATTTCTTTGAAAAAGTCAGCTATTTCTAGCTCTGGACCCCTTAAAATTAATCAAACCTGCTAACACTAGGAAAAGGAAGGACAATAAAATGCCTCTTTTTTAGGGCCTTCAACATGGCACTTCTTTGTAAACATGAAACCCATTTCCCTCCAACCCAAGACTGGGTCACAGAAATGCAACCTCAATCACCCTTCCAGCCTTCATGAGCCACAGTTGAGCCAGTACCTATCACCATGAGCTCAAGAACTTCCCAAAAGACTTTTATTATAAGATCAGTAGTGATAATAACTTTATAATACTAATTTTATAATACTATATAAAGAAATATATGAACATTCGAAAAGTCTGCAATAACTTAATGAATTATTATTTCCAAATGACTGAGGCATATTAGAAAATCACACATGGGTATCACTGAGAGTGCAATATACAGGAGGCAAGTGTAAAATAAATGGGTAAAGATGGTAAAGGGTACAACTTCCACGTATAAAATAAGCCATGGGGTGTAATATACAGCATAGGGATAACAGGTAAAAATACTGTATTGCATATTTAAAAGTTACTAATAGAGCAGATCTCTAAAGTTCTCACCACAAGAAAAAATTATGTACATAGGCAGATACTAACTAGACTTACTGTAAACATTTCCCAATACATAAAAGCACTGAATCATGTTGTATACCCAAAACTGTTACATCAATTATACTTCAATTTTCTTTAAAAAGTACAATACACAACAGTAGACTTAAGTGCATGCAAAGTTCATGGGCATGGTTTCAGGTTTCAGATAGAAACTACCTTTAAAAAACACCACTTGTCATAATAACAAATAATGACAATGATCTGAGACTTTTAAAAACTCCTCTCCTTCCCTACAATGTATCTGAGACATTTTCTCCAAACAAACCAATGTACAGCAGAATGAATGCAGAAGCCAATATGAGAATCCAATTATGTATCTCCTCTTAAGTTAGACACTAAAGAGATTTGCAAAAATATAAAATAATGCCACTTCTCAATAAATTTTTGTTTTGAATAAGCTATTTTTTCCTTTCCAAACTATGTTAATATATAGTGGGTCTGTTATTGTTATTTTTAATCAAGAGTGTATTTTTAAATTTTTTGTTTTAGTATCTAATACTGTACATATCAACAGAGGTAGCCTATGTAATTTATTGAGAGCTTTGTGAGCTCTCAATAAATTTTAATAATGCAGCCCTGGCTGGTGTGGCTCAGTAGATTCAGTGCCAGCCTGCGAACCAAAAGGTCACTGGTTCAATTCCCTGTCAGGGCACATGCCTGGGTTGCGGGCCATGTTCCCAGGTGCAGGCGTGCAACTATTGATGTACCGATGTTTCTCTCTCTTTCTCCCTTCCTTCCCCTCTCCCTAAAAAATAAATAAATATATATATATTTTAAAAAAGAATTTTTGAGACCTCCTATTTTAGGTCAATGGTTTGCAATGAGTTGTCTGTGGAAAATGTATATGAGTTTCCCAGAGGGTGGTTTCCGTTCTACAGAATTAAAATCTACAGGAGGTTTTCATTTCTGCAAGTGACTTTTTTGTGCCAAAAATCTAAACCACTGCGTCTAAGGGCTCACATAAATTATTATGATCCTCCTTCATAGTGTCAGTATCAGGTGAATCAGATTATACACTCGTTAATAAGTTGACCCCTAAGTATTCCACACTTCTTTTTCATATCTGTTTTCTAATTATGTTAGAAAAGTTTCAGGGACGAGGCAACTCACTTGACTTCTTTCCCACAGTTCCCCTGCACTATATAGCAATCACTGAATGTGTGCTGCCCCGATACACTGCTTACAGCCACCTTCAGAATAGTGTTAGTTTTAAAGGAAAGCTAAGAAGTACACCTTAAGGACTTGCAGACAGGAAAAAAAAAATCCTTGATCATTCAGAAGATTCTAATGGCACTCTAAATAGAAGTATCACTAAGTCTTATAACTCTGGCATCTGCCACACTGACATTTTTTGATAACTGAGGCCACCTGAATTAAAGGATTTCCTTGATACATTCCAACCCTCACATTCTAAGACTCTGGTTCTTTTTATTCTCAATCCCAGCATTAAATGTTGGATACTATGGTAGTTTACAGGCTGGAAATGAGTCAGCAAGTGAAGCCATTTGTGAGAAGCAGTTTCATCACACCCTGAACAACAGAGATGCCAGCAAAAAACGACTGCCATTGTTTACACTGCTGAACATGCTGTCCAGTTTCACAGGCCTGTAAAACCACCTGCTGTCAGCAAGCCCCGTTTTTCTTAGGGTAAGAAGCAATGAACTTAGGTACTGGCTACTAAAGCACAGTGAACAATCTCTTTTCTCAAAGCAGAAATAATTTAAGTGCCTCAAAAAAAAATTCAAAACTTTTCAGGCAACTAGGAATGTGCCTTTGACTGCAATAACCCAAGTCTCTTCATAGACTACTAATGTTCTACATGCTCAGACACAGGAAAAAGTGCTTCCAGTAAGAAAAACAAGTAAGGGTCTTAAAAAAATCACACAATATTAAATATTTAAAGTACAGAGAAAGAAACTGAAAAACAAGCAAATAAAATATGAATTGCTAATCTTTTATGAGAGAGCCAAAGAGGCTAAGCAACATGAAACTAAATGGAATAACCTTCCCTTCTTCTGGTTTTGAGTATTTTTAACTCGGTTTCACTTCCCAGAGCGAAGTGTGTTTCATCTTTAAGAATCTTTCTGTCATAAGAAGGATCCCCTCCAAAAAATGTTTTCAAAGTTGTGATTTCCAGTGAAGAATTGGACTGGTCTAACTGCTTTCTATTTCATATCCAACAGCTCATGCAAGCATTACACCTACACGACTTCCCTTTTCATTTCAAAAGCAATCAAATTAACATAGTATTTCAAATTCCTAGCTTAACTATATATGTGTGTATATATGTTACATACACACTATATATAACTTTATATATAACAAATATGCACACACACACTATATATATGTAGAGAGAGAGAGAGACAGATATAAATATGTAGTTAACTCTTCAACAATGTAGGGGTTAGGGGCACCAACCCCCTGCTCAGAAAATTTGCATATAATTTTTAACTCCCCCAAAACTCAAGTACTAATAGTCTACTGATGACCAGAAGCCTTAATTTTATGTTATATGTATCATATACTGTAGTCTTACAAAAGCTAGAGAAAAAATGTTATTAAGAATATCATGAGAAAATGCATTTCCAAGATTTTTAAAAATCCACAGTTCAAACCTGTTATATACATATATGAGGATGATGTCTGTGTGTGAGTGTGTGTGTGTGTGTGTGTGTGTGTGTGTGTGTATCCTCTTAGCACTGTGACAAAAGATACCTAACTTTTAGTAGGCAGTACTTTCACTATTAAGTGTGCCATTTTGAATACCAATATAATATGCCTTATAAACTATAAACTTATAAACTTGTAAGCTATCTACTATGAATTTGCTACTAATAATGTACTAATTATAAACAAAGGCTGAAGCTTCAGACCTATATCTGTTTTTTTAAATACACAAAGTCCAAATAATTCTTAAATGCAGGTTGGGTAATAAGCATGGAAGTTTACCCAGCTCTGAGTTTTCTCGAACAAAAATACCTGTATGTTTCATAAATTTGGGAAACTACAGATAAAAGAGTAAACAAACTAAAAGTCATCCTTAGGAAAAGTATGTACAAACTTTTTAAAGTCCCAAGTAAAAATTAAAACCCACATCATTCTTGGATTTGAATTATTTACAACATATATAACCCAATCTCCCTCCTGCAACCTTCCAGAAGTGTCCTTCTAAAACATGAGTTGGCCATTATCATTCTCCAGCCTATAACTCTGAGGGCTTCCCATTGTCATCTGGGTGAAATCCAAGCTCCTTAGCATAGTTCATAAGGTCCTTTCTACAGCCTCTGATTAGCTGCCCACTTCTCCCTCTCCACACTATTGCTCTACCAATGGAACAAGTCACCTTTCACTGTCCTGAGTTTATGTGCTGATTCCCAGCTAGAACACTCTCTCCTACCCCCATCTATGGCTCATTCATCTTTCCAGATTCAGTTTAGAGGTGTCCCCTTCACTGGGAAGTCTCTCTCCTCATTCCTCCCAATTCTCTCCTACCCCCGTGCCTAAGTGGCCCTCCTCACAGCTCCCACAGGTCCTGCGCCTGTTGACTTCTGTTGACTTCCCTTCCTATGTGTCTGTCTCCTGCACTAGGGCTATAAATTTCCTGAGGGCCAACACTATGTCTTATTTCCAATTCTTCAGCACTTATCCCAGGACACACCGTCACTGCTATTGACTAAACTAGAATACATAAACAAGAAAACAAAGCATTTCTCTGTAGAACCTATGGAGAAAGTATCCCAACTCTGCCAAATAACCAGTTCCCAGTCAGTACCAATACTGAACAAAGCAGTTCCCAACTTTTGAGTCAAGACTCCTTTGGACCACAGACTCATCACCCACAATCTATTCCCACTATTTCAAAAAGCCTAAGAAATTATACATCAATCCCAACTAATGAGGCTAAGAATAGCTAACTCAAACATTGGTTCCCTTCTTTCTGCTTAAAATTTATCAATTAAGGGTGGTAACAATGAATTTATTATTCTATGCTTAATTGCTGACTAGCATATACATATCTTTTATTAAAAATGTAAATTCAAATTAATAATTTCATAATAATGGCTGCTTAGAGTCCCAATAGCAGCCTGTGAGTAGCTTAAGTATACAGAAAGAGATTTAAGTACTTTTAATTTTATTTTATAATAAAATATGTGATTATTGCTGTAGCCAGGTGGGTCAGTTGGTTGGAGCATTGTCCCATACACCAAAAGGTCCCAGGTTTGATCCCTGGTCAGGGCACATCCAGGAATCAACCAACGAATGCATAAATAAGTGGAACAACAAATCGAAGTTTCTCTCTCTCAAATCAATTAAAACAATTTTTTTAAGGAAAAAGAAAAGTAGAAGAAATTCCTCAGTCCCTAATCTTCCTTAAATGCAGGAACAGTTACTTAGGCAGAGTTCGGAGCGTTATCAAAGGTCACTTTCTCCAGCTACATAAAGCTCAGTGGGAACCTGATCTGCAAAGCTTACACAGATTGTGCTTTTCTTGGTTCTCTTTCCTCTTAGCAGCTCCTTCCTCTTTTCTGTAGCTTCATCATCTGCAACAAATCACCGGATACTGCATGGATGACTAAGAACTTTTCACTTTTATCTTCACTGTCTCTGTTATGCTTCTATTTTCACACATTTGTTTTTCTAGCCCTTTCTGTTCCTCTGACTCCCATCACTCTATATCCAAACATGTCCAGTCATCTCCATTTGTTAATAAGAGAAGATGTTTCACTCGTTTCAAATCCAACATGTCCTAAACTGAATTCACCTGCCCACTATCTCATATCATGACATAAAATTAAATCCCACATCTCTGATACTCCGTTAACATTTCTAGTCTCAAAGCCTTGAAATCAGTTTTAACTTTCTTTCATCAAGGGTACTCTGAATCGCTTCCTTCGATAACTTTCATGATTCGATCGTCCTTTCCTTTTCCTCTCCCTCCGGACTATACTGCCTCAGTCGAACCTGGGAAAACCTTCAATGGGCCTACCAGGCAGCCTCCTGTCTATCTCCGCCCAGCCGGCACAATCTTCATCTTCTTCTGATGACCAAACGAGCTAGTAGGTCTTAGGTCTTCAAAAACTGTTACTCAGCACACACTTTCTCCTTCAGTAATTTAATAAATAATTACCGCTTTTCCTCTAACCATCAGGCACTTAGCTCAATCTATGGTATCAAAACAATGACCACCATATCCCTTCCCTTTTCTACTTCTCCTACTCTTGAGATTCCACTAGTTCTTTCACCCTCCACTGAGCATCCCGGCCGTCCCATTACTAGTTGTTCTTTGCCATTCAGCAGAGCCTTCAGGTGAACAGTAGCCATGCTACTTTCATAAATAGTGGGTGGGGCAAAAGTTGGCTCACAGTTGTAAGTGTGCAGAACAGTTTATTCTTGTGTTATTATTTATTAAATATATTATTTGCCATATGAACAACTGTAAACCTACTTTTGCTCCACTCTGTATGACTCTGAAATACAAAAGAGAATGACTTCTCTCCAAATAGTCAGAAAAATTGAGAGTAACCAGCAGTATGTTTCCAAAGGCTATTTGGCCAATTGGAGAGTTCTTCCAATTGTCCTTTATATAACTGACACCAAGTTTAACACATGGTACCATATGAAGAGATGGACCAAAGCCTTCAATTTCACTAAAAGCATGTGTTTGGTAAGTAAACGGTTAATTAAAGGGGTTGCTATATTTAAAGTGTATATGAACTATAACTTATGATAACCAATTTAATTCCTCCAAGTAAAACAATTCACCAGACCTGGCATTCAAAATTTAAGAACAGTAAGAAACAATACAGGTGCTTCATCGTGGGTTCCACAGGGATAACAACCGTACATCTTTGAGCCTTAAACCTCATCACAATTTATTCTTAGGCAAACTCAAAGAATGCGGAATACCTGGCTGGTGTGATTCAGTGGACTGAGTGCCAGCCTGCAATCCAAAAGGTGGCTGGTTTGATTCCCAGTCAGGGCACGTGCCTATTGGGGAGTAGGGGGCACACAAGAGGCAACCACACACTGATGTTTCTCTCCCTCTCTTTCTCTCTCCCTTCCCCTCTCTCTAAAATAAATAAGTAAAATCTAAAAAAAAATGGCCCTGGCTGGCGTAGCTCAGTGGATTGAGCCCGGGCCTGCGAAACAGACGATCGCGGTTCGATTCCCAGTCAGGGCACATGCCTGGGTTGCAGGCCAGTTCCCAGCAGGGGACACATGAAAGGCAACCATACATTGATATTCCTCTCCCTCTCTCCTTCCCTTCCCCTCTAAAGATAAATAAATAAATAAATAAAAATAAAAATAAAACCAACAAGAGGTGTTTAAAAAAAAAAATGTAAAACACCTATATCTTCTGACTAAACCAAACTGTCAGAAATGAAGTAGACACTGGACCTGCCAGTCCCATTACAATCTAAACATAAAAGTCTGTAAACCACAAAAAACAGGGGAAAAATCCTGCTACATATTTCTTTTTTTTATCTACTCTGCTAACATAAGCAGTAACTGATACTTTTTAAATATGACCAAATATTGGTATGGATTAAAAACACCATTCTTGGAGAACGCAGGTGCTGGCCAAGCTCAAAAACAAAAAAAGGAATTACACGTGATATGCTGCCATAACCTGACACCACACTGGAAACTGGTAAAAATAATGAACGTGAGTCATCAGAATGACAACAGAAAAAACTATTTAATTCTCAAACTGTTTTCAGCAGGAATTTTGATAAACAGTAACAAATGATTCTTATACTGTGTTTATTACAGTGACAGAGGAGTCAAGTGCATTTCCCTAGACAGAAACCACTAATGCTATTACCTTACAAATTACATCATATCATAAAGTTTACAAAGCATTTTCTCTTTCATTATCTCAATCATTATCATAATCCTTTGAAAAAAGGGGAGGTACTATTTTCCCTATTTTACAGATAAGAAAACTAGATCTCAAGGAGGTTATGTGATTTCCCATGATCACATGTAAGAAAGGGGATATAAGAAAACGTACAGGAATCCACTCAGTTGTGCAAAATAAACATAGAAAGGATAAACCGGAAATTAAAGAGAATGGTTATGTACAGGTACGGACAGAAAAGAAAGGAAACATAAACTGGGAAGCAGGGATAGGAGGATAACACTTCTGAATATATTTTTTAACATAACTCTGACTCTCAGAACCGTAGTAATGTTTCACTTATCCATAAAATAAACTAAAACCAAAAGGAGAGGAATAGAGTTAGCAATTCTCAAACTATGCTATATGTATACTATAATTAAATAAGTAAACAGATTGTTATCTAAGAACCAGGTTTCTCACTGTTGGAGAAAGTTAAATAAGAAAAAGGGGGAAAAAAGAAAAAGGGGAAAGTTAAACAAAATAGGTAGCACTGCAATGGAATATGAACTCATGGTTAATATATATACTATACAGACAGATACAGATATTTAGATGCGTGTACATAGGTAAAGTAATATACATGCATACACTTCCTAGCTCTGAGTACCTAGAAGCAAACCATTCCAGTAACAGTGAGCATACCTAGGCCCACATTTGGTCACTGACACCATTCTCCAATAAAAAGAATCAGGATGTCTCGGAGAAGTAGATGATCCCAGGAATGGGCTAGAGAAAATACAAGATGAGCTGGAACATCTTAAGATGCCAGAAAGTAAAGAAATGCTTAAAAAACAAAAAAATGTTGGCTTGTTGAAAAAACACAGGACCCAATGTGCAGAACTCCTAAAGGCCAAAACTGGAACAATTTGAGCAACAAAACAAATAGTAATAGTACTGGATTTTAACTCACAGAATAAAATACATAAACGTGAGTCCACGGTGATATAAATAATAAAATAAGTAAATGGAAAAGAGTTGTTTCACACAGAATTACAATTAATAAATGTAGGAGGAAAGAGAGAAAACAGAAAGTCCCAATTATGCAACTACAAACTTAATAAATTTGAATATAAGAGCTACTAATTGTTAAACTTGGTGGGTCAACATTTGAGGAGAAGCATTATTTGCAAAGTCTCCCACAAGATACTTATCAACTATAAAGGTAAAGACAGTAACTCTACAGTAGAAAGACCTACAGACACTAAGCAAACCAAGCAATCCAGGTAAGCACAACCATATCAGCATCATGCACTTTTTCATATGATGCATTGGGAAGGAATCCTTTTTGGTGTTCTGAGAAAATATCAAGTAAGCCCAAACTGAGGGACATTCTATACAATAACTAATTCATGTCTTTGAAGACACGGAAGTCACAACAGATAAGGAAAGACTAGGGAACAACCATAACTAAAGGAGACTAAGGAGAAATAATAACTAAATACAATGTGGGATCCTGGAATGGAAATAGAAATAGAACAGTGGAATAATTGGTAAAAAAAAAAAACACCTTAATAAGGTCTGTAATTCAGTTGATAATATTGTATCTATGTTAATTTCCTGTTCTTGATAACTGTACTATGATTATGAAAGATTTAAATTTAGAGAAAGGTGGTGAGGGAACTCTTCTTACTACTTTGACAGCTTACCTATGAAGTCTAAAATTAGCTCAAATAAAGTTGTTTTTTTTTTAAAGAGGGCTGACAGTACTTTGCTCCTATTTAGTTCACAGGCTAAAGTCAAAGACCTTTATTACTACAAGATCAAACATAAATTGTTTGACCGAGGGTTATAAAATGCTTTAATGACTCACAAGGCATTCAGTAACATATGTAGAAATAGCATAAAGACTCCTGACTTTCACCCTGGCTGGTGTGGTTCAGGGGACTGAGTGCCGGCCTGCTTAACCAAAGAGTTGCCAATTTGATTCCCTGTCAGGGCACAGGCCTGGGTTGCAGAACTGGTCCCCAGCAGGAGGTGTGCAAGAGGAAACTACACATTGATATTTCTCTCCCTCTGTTTCTATCACCCTTAGCCTCGGTCTAAAAATAAATAAAATCTTAAAAAAAAAAAAAAGACTTTCTAAGTCTTTATAACTTTCTAAGCTATAAAATGGTTCCTAGTTACAGAGTAACCATATAATACACCGTACATACCAGGACTGTAACAGAAGGGGACCTAAGGTCGCCCCACTAATAAATCAAAGTGGTCACTGTTACTAAAGACCTCAAAATCAGTTTGAGCTGGCACAAACTTGATGCTTAGGCAAGTCATTTCCACCTCCCTCAGCCTTGGGAACAAATGCTCCTGGGAGAGGGGCCAGAGAAAGGGACCAGGAGTTCCCCCAAGCAGACTATGTAAAGGGGAAATAAGCTAAAGCACACTTATATACTTGGATTTTTTTATTATGATTTTTTTAAAGGTCTAGAATGAAATCACGGACTTACCTAACATGTACCACATTCAAGTACACTCACCCAGTCACAACATAAAAGGTAATGAGCTAACGTCAAGCACATCGCTGCCTGCTTTTGAAATAGTAGTTACCTCATGAAACTGAGCTGGTCCCAAATTCTTATCTTTCTGAAAAAGATCAACAATGTAATTTTGAGAGTATCCGCTGAAAATAACAGCCTCAAAAAGACTCAACAATATTAATCAGGTATTTGATGTCATTAAATTCTACAAAGGTTAATTAAGACCCACTTCCTTTGCATATTTAGCAAAAGCCAAGCTAAAGATATGCATAATTTATAAAACAAAAAAGATATGATCTATAAAAATCAGCAACCACGTTCTCAAACTATATTTCCAGTCATTTGAAGAGGCTTCTTTGTGTGTGTGGAAAATCTTCAACCAAAGCAAATAAACCCTGTTTTTTATTAGATGTGAAAGGTTATAAAAAGATTCTTCTTTAATGTGGTCTTTTCCTAAATAGCAAAAAGAATCCTGTTAGACAAAGGTTAGCAGTATTTCCTGATTTTGCTTCTTTATAATAATACATTAGAATAGCCCAAGGGTATAACCTAACAAATAAAAAAATCAAATTTCACTTGTAAATTATATAAATGCCTTAGGACAAAACTAACACTCTATGTGAAAAACAATGATCCAGGAGTTTGTAACTTGTTCACAATTTCAATTCTTTACAGGACAGCAAAATAGTCAAATGCCCATAGTTTATTTTTTACAAAGCTATCACTGCATAACAGGAATTTACCTTAATAAGAGAAGTAGTCAAAATCTCGAGGGGCTCTCTGGTTTTCTAGGCATTATGCAAAAGGTAGAAATAGTCAAAGTTCATTTATTCAATAGACTATTTTTTATATATACCATGCATCACTCCATCTCAAGCACTTAATGGATTATAAAACCTTACACAGTTCTGTGACACCATTCCAACTCTCCAAATCTTTCCTGTTCCTTATTTCAACTTGCACAACTCAACCAAATAAAATCTTCAAAAATACTGTTTTTATCACGACAGTTTTCCAAACCAAAACAAAAGAAATGCAACTGATTTCTGACAAGATGTCACGACAGTTCAATATAAGGAAATAGTCTTTTCGGTAAAAGGTACTGAAATAACTGGACATTCACATACAAAAGAATAAACTTGATCCCCTTCACACCATGCACAAAAATTAACTCTAAATGTATCAAAGATCTAAATGTAAGAGCTAAAATTATAAAACTCTTAGAAGAAAACAAAGGAGTAAAATTCACAACCTTGGGTTAGGTAAAGCCTTCTTAGAAAAAATACAGAAGCACAAGTGACAAAGGAAAACAGATAAATTAGACTATTAAAACTAAAAACTTTTGTGCTTCGAAGAACTCTATCGAGAAAGTGAAAACACAGCCCACTGAAAGGGAGAAATACTTGCAAATGTATCTGAGAAGAGACTTGTATCCAGAATCTATAAAGAACTCTTACAACTGTTTACAAAAAAAAAAAAAATTAAAAGTTGGGAAAAGGATTTAACCAGACATCTCTCCACAGACAAATGGCCAGTAAGTACCCGAGAAGATGCTCAACATCACTAGCCATCAAGAAAAAAACAATTAAAACCACAATCAGATACCACTTCACACCCACTAGGATGGCCTATAACCAAAAAGACAGATAACACTAGTGTTAGAACCCTCATAAAATGCTGGAGAAATGAAAAATAGTGGCAGTCCCTATGAAAAACAGCTTGGCAATTCCTCAAAATGTTAAACACCAAGTTACCTCATAAAACCCGGCAACCATATTCCTAGGTGCATATCCAAGAGAAAGAAAACACATATCCACACAGAAACATTCATAATTATTTGTAATAGCCAAAAGTTGAAACAACCTAAATGTCCACAAACTGGTGAATGAAAAAAGAAAATGTGACACTTGGAATATTATCCAACGATTAAGAAAAAAGTAGTACTAAAAACACATTATAACAGATAAATCTTGAAAACATTATGCAAAGTGAGAGAAACCAGTCACAAAAGACTACATCGTATTCCATTTATATGAAATGTTCAGAACAGAAAAATCTTTAGAGGCAGAAAGTAGATTACTACTTTCTACAACAGAGAGAACTAGGGGGAAATGGGAAGTCTAATAGGTTTCTTTTGGGAGTGATGAAAATGTTCTAAAATTGACTGTGGTGATGGCTGCACAATTCTCTGAATATACTCGAAAACACTACATTTATACACTCTAAATGGGTGAGTTATTTGGTATGGGAATTCTACCTCAATAAAGCCGTTAAAAAATGTAATGGCTTGAAGTCTACCATTCTCTTCTTATATTCACTCAAAACCCTCTACAACCAGGACCCATTATCTTAAGTGTTCCACCACAAGAATCCTCCACTCCAAGTACATGGATCAGAATCCTTACAACCCCCCACATACCATCCATATTTCATGACCCACTCCCACAATCCACTCCCCTCTGCCTTCCAAACTCTGGTCTTAAACTTAATTCCTCTCTCAGTTCAAATTGTTTCTTCTATGCCATTTTCTACAAAAGTAAAAAATAAAAGGAGTCATCTACCTCACTCATTTTTTAAAATTTACTTTTAGAGAGAGGGGAAGGGAGGGAAAAAGAGAGGGAGAGAACATCAATGTGTGGTTGCCTTTCATGCACCTCCTACTAGAGACCTGGCCCACAACCCAGGCATGTGCCCTGACTGGGAATCGAACCAGCAACCTTTAGGTTCACAGGCCGGCACTCAATCCACTGAGCCACAACAGCCAGGACTCCCTCATTCTTCCTCTCTTACATTCCTCAATTCTATCTTTAAGGTTCAGTCCTTTCCATTCTCAATGTAAAAACATTGTATTCTACAAATATATTAGTAATGGAAGGAAACTAGACTTTGGGCAGTGGGTACCCAATAAGGCAGCAATTTTCAACCTTTTCCATCTTATGACACATATATACGAATTACTAAAATTCTGTGGCATACCAAAAAATATATTTTGCCAATATGACAAAAAAATATAGGCATAATTTGTCCTGGCCGATGTGGCTCAGTTGGCACATTGTGCCATACACTAAAAGGTTGGGGGTTCAATTCCCAGTCAGGGTATACTGTGGGTTCGATCCAGTCAGAGAGCCTATGAGAGGCAACCAACTGATGTTTCTCTCTCTCCCCCTCTCTCTGTCTCTCGAAAAGTCAATAAACATTTTTAAAAATTTTTAAAAGTAGATATGATTTTGATTCATTCACACCAGATAGCTATTAGTTGCGTTGGCTGTAGCCATTTTCTATACATGACGGTCTAAGGGAAAAAGAGGTCGGTGCCTGTGACTAAATAGTCGGGTGGTGCATGTTTTAAAACTTCTTGCTGTACACCAGTTGAAGATCACTGCAGCGGAGCATACAGATGTCAAACTGTAATGCTGTACACCTGAAATTTACGTAATGTTATTGACCAATGTTACCCCAGTAAGTTTTAGTTTTAAAAAAACACTGTATTCTGGCTCAAAACTGGCTTACTTTCCATTACCACTTAGTTTCCTCCCCCTTGCCATTCCAAACTTATTTGTTTCCATACTTCAATCCTGTTTTCCTAACCCCACATAAATCCCTTATGGTCTTTTCCTCCTTCCTTCAATCACTCCATGTAATACCAAAACTTCCCAAAAACCAAATAAAGAAATCAAGAAGGTATCACATATGTATACAATTCATAACTAACAAATACCACCCTGGCCACCAGTCTTTTTTTTTTTAATTTGGTATACTTGAATATATGGATGAAGACAGACTCAAAGTGGTAATATAAAAATGTACATAACTGTAGAGGAAGAAAAAAACCTGTGATGTCACATAGAGTTTCGATATAAATAATGCAAAACATTACAGGCACAATAACTCAAAAATGTTTACCTTATCAATAAAGATTTGAGCTCTTCTCTTTCTAATGGGCATCATAACTTCTGAACTACAAGCCAAAGGTAAATAAGTATCCTCAAGAAAACCTTTACAAAGGAACAAAAATAGTTCATTCCAAACTGAAGAAGAATAAAACTATTCAAAGGTGGCTTTTGCTGGCAGATAGTTAAGTAACAGTATAAGATACAAAACTGGCCTGGCTGGTGTAGCTCAGCAGATTGAGCACCAGCCTGAGAACCAAAAGGTCACATTTAAAAATAAATAAATAAAACCTTAAAAGAAAAAGGACAGGAAAAACTACATCAAAGTGTTAACAGTGGTTATCTCTATGTACTAAGATTATGGATGATTTTTTTTACTTTCTGAATTTTTTATTTTTTCTGATCTAATTGCATCACTCTTACAATCACAAGTTTTTAATAATTACATTTGACTATAACGTTTTTTCTTTGGCCTTTATACCAATCCTAATCCTCAGTATCTATACTTTAAATGCAACTCAGCCACTTTACATGGCTTTATAAGTACAGTCATGCTATTCCATCTCAAAGGAAATTATGGAACTAATTTCAATTCAACAACACATTAGTACAAAAACAATTCTAGGGCAGCCTTGAGTGCTAAAACTGAGCTGTGATACCCTCTATATTCACCCATAAATTTATATTAAAACTGATTCCCAGAGTCTAATTTAATCAACATTTCATTCAACAAATATGTAAACTACTATCTGCCAAGCATTGTTCTAAGTGCCAGCAATTTATTTTTTTAAAGATTTTATTTATTTATTTTTAGAGAGGGGGAGGGAGGGAGAAAGAGGCGGAGAAACATCAATTTGTGGTTGCCCCTCAAGCACCCCCTACTGGGGACCTGGCCCACAACCCAGGCATGTGCCTTGACTGGGAATCAAATCAGCGACCCCCTGGTTCACAGACAGGTGCTGACTGATTCCACTGAGCCACACCAGCCAGGGCGGTGCTAGCAATTTAATAATGAACAAAACTGACAAAAATCTCTGCCTTCATGGAGTTTACATTCTACTGACAAAATGCAATGTCTCATTAAGTGTCAGGGAACACACACACACTGGGCTTGAAAAAGTACAAAACAACTACTAGTTAATACAGGTCATAAAAACTAACAAATTTCAAATGTACTTAAAATAGTTTAATCTATCTCAAATTTCAACTGAGGCTACAGGAGAGTGAAAAACTTCTGGTTGGCAGCAAGCCCAAGACCTGGGAGCCATTTGAGAATTCCAAAGTAGCTTGGAATCCTGCAGTATTTTTTCATCGATGCAAATCTCAGGTGCAGTTTATACACTGCTTGAAGTCATACGCCTGGCCAATAATCAGGAAATAGTTATCTTCATATTATATCAGTTCAAAGTTTCATACCTAAAGCAGAATTATTTGGTGTCTCGTCACAGTTTATCCGAGAACTTGATTTCCCTCATACGTCATAATGAACTACTGTATCATCATCACCCAGAGTGAGCCGGCATCTGACCATGGCAACCTTATTTTAGGGTTTCAAACCATCCCACGAAAAACGGCAGAATCTTCCCTACTAAAAGTCACAGAGGTGCTCTAATCTGTTTGGCTGAATCTAACATTAGTAAGCCAAAAACCAGAGGCTTCTTTTGAGAGCAAGCACCTAAAACAATGCTTAGCGGACAGTAGAAAAGTCTGTAAATATTTGTTGAATGAAATGTTAAGTGAGCATACTTCCAGTATCAGTAGTTACCACAGAAAAGTGTCACTGACCATCAGACAGACTAAGAAACAATAGGTCGTCATAAACCTTTCCCTTCTGCTTGCAGGAAGAAAACAAATCTTAAACTATAATCTTCAGAATCATATGCCATTATAATTCAAGAGCGTCACCTGATAAACAAGTCTAACCCCTTCATTTTAGAGACGGGAAAACTGATACCCAGAACAGTTACATGACTTGTCCCAAATAACACATCTATTAGAATGGAAGAGCCAAACTCAAATCCAGATTTTTTGTTTACTCCAAATCGGGTACACTTCTCAGGACACCAAGCTAAATCTACTTGTATTTCAAGGCTAGCAGGTATTCTTTCCAAGCCAGGCTAACACCAGAACGCCAGGGGAGTAGTATGAGATTCTGATACACATCTTCTCATATTCTAATTCCTCAGGCTATGATAGAGAAGGGACTCTGAATTTATAGCGACTATGTTGATTACCACGTTCTCTTGTAACTCCTCCAGCTTCTCTGCTTCTACTAAAAACCCGAAAAAGACTGCCATCCATTTGCTAAAGTTCTATGAAGTGGCAACAGCAGTGACACTGGGAAAAGTCAGCTGGAAAGAGAGAGCTGTGTAAACCTCAGGTAATTCTTACTCATCCTTCCAGTTGGCTCTGAAGTTAAACTCTTCTAGGAAGCCCAAATTCCTCCTTCCCCCAGAGCAAGCTCTGAAAGCAGAGTTACCATTGTACTTGCCTCATGGTTTTGTCAGCTTATCTGTCTGGACCAAGTTCTTTGAGGGCCAAGATTTTATCTTAGCTTTTCAACCCTACACCTAGCACTTAGCCTGGCACACAGTAGATGCTGAATAAATAAATAAACTTTAAAAATTACCACTTATATTGAAGTCCCAATATAAATGGCTAAAATGCGGCAATACTATTTATGAGTTAAAACAGTTTCCAAACATACATTTAGCAGTATCCTTTTTGTAAAAATCTTATCAGAAACCCAGTGTGGAGAAACAACATACTGGTAGTTTAAATTCTTGGCTTGACAGAACATACCGTACCTCCCTTTAAGATGACAAAAGCCTAGGACAAGGAGTAGCAGCAGCAAAGGCAACAGCCCACGTGGCTCAGTCATCTGAACATCTTCCTTCTCTACTTCCATCTCACATAGGTCTCCCTCTCTACTAAAAAGAAGGATCTGCTCTCTAGGAGCAAAGATCCACCTCTGTTAATGGTGGGGCTTAGGAGTAGAGGGACTGCTGGTCACTGCATGAGCTACAGAGTTCTAGCTGCTAGTTATAATGTTATTTTGCTGGAGGCCTTAACTTCTGAACAAGCAGAAACATGCACTAAACCAAGTGTGGCGGGCCTACTCCTATGCTTTAAAGCTCAGTAAAGATAACCTACTTGCCTAGCACTATGTGGCTGTAAACTCATTAAAACACAGTACAGAACCACTACATTCTAGGTTACTCCATGGAGCTTCTTACCTGTATTATAGACCTTCCTCTAGCTATCAAATATGGGAAAGTATCCTTCCTCCCATTCCCATATGCAAACTTGGTAATGAGTAGCGTGCTACAGTATAAGGCAGTCATATCACAGTCTGAACTGCAGACCACCACTTATTAGGTAGACAACCTTGGGAACGTTACTTAACTTCTGTTTCTTCATCTGTAAAACACAGTATCTACATCATTAGGGTTCTTCTGAGAATTAAAATCATGCATGTATGGCTCCTAAACAGTAGGCCCTCATTAAATGCATACTATTATTAATATCATTCAGATTTAGCTTCGGTAAAGAGGCAAAAAAAGAAAGCAAACATTACTGGCTTCAGCCTATAAAATAAAACTGAAAAAAAAACACAAAAAGCATTTTCTTAAATTATAATACAAAAAAATGGAAGGAGAAATATTTATTTTTAATATATCCATATCTAAGACAAAATAGCTAAGGACACAGGTCCTTTTCAGATCGCCACAGGCCTTCACCAAATTTAGTTCCTTCAAATAACCCACTGCCCTCATTTTCTTAAGCCAAACCGACTGCCCCAAAACAGTAACTAGACTCCCCAGAAGTGTCAGCAGTCCTGAGAGAAATTACACTCTGAAGTCTTTTCATATAAATAGAGAGAACACTGTGTGTTCATAACAGACTACAGAATTGTTCTACTAAGTCAGAACTATTTGGGCACCTGAAGTCAAACTCATTTATCTTTACTGATCTGTGAGTGAGCAATTTCCACCTAAAGGGCTAGGGTTTTAATGGAATGGGGGTGCGTGCACGCGCACGTGCACACACACACAAAACCCTAAAAATGTAAAAGATTTTCTGTGCATGGACAGTTTTCTGTGGAGAGGGTCTATAAGTTTTCACCAAAATATCAAAGTTGCTTGTTACCCAGAGAAGGTTAAGAATCATTCTTAAAATTCTCAACAGAGTCTCTTGGCAACTGAGACTGGGAACTTGGGGTGAGCATATTTCAAGGCAAGTATTCTACAGTGCCAATTCCATAAACTATTCGCACTGGATTATGTTATGAAAACTCGAAGGGCATTTCTCCCTTGCCGTCAGCATTTTTCATAGCAGTGTCAATTGTCTTTCACCCTCCACCATCCCTGCCCACCCTCCACCAGGCCTCAACCCCTTGCCTCTATGCAAAGGCCTCTCTACCTGAAATGGCCTTATGGGCCTGCCATGCAATCCAGAGGTCTACCTTAGGCAAGTTCCAGTTTAAATTCAAATCCATTACTGCTGACACTTCCCTTCATTTATGATTTGTCACTTGAACACTCAGTACAAATAAGGGAAGTGTGAGCCCCCTTCTAGTATTCTGACAAGTTTAAATCACTACCTGAACGTACTAATTCAATTCAAACACAACTGCACCCATGTATTTTGAGGAACTGGAGATTTAATAAAGTCACAGAAAGAGCAACTCCAGCTGTGTATTCCAGTCTTGATGCTTCTATGTACAGAGGGGGACCCAAAAACCCCAGAATTTATATATTAAAAACTGTATATTTATTCTTATATGTTTAAAGTACTCTCCATTTGATGTGCTACGTTTCTCCACTGCTCACGACAGTTTCTGAACTCATCGGTTTTGACGCCTTTTAGTGTTTCTGCCATTTTTTGTTTCACCTCTTCCACACAGGCAAAACGTTTCCCTCTGAGGACTTTTTCATCCAGGGAAATAAAAGTTGCTTAGGGCGAGATCAGGTGAATAGGGAGGGTGGGACACAGAGGTCATGCTGGTTTGGGTCCAAAACTGCTGAACACTCAGCGTGCTGTGGACAGGTGCACTTGTAAATCACCCATCACAAAATGGGCAAAGGCGTTGAGTCTTCCAAAAAAAAATTCACTGAAGCTGAACGCAGCCTCTGACAACACCACCAGCTGATGCACTGACACAGGTGGGTTCCTAGAACACTTACCCAGCAGGGAAAGCCTGTACAAGGGGCCGGCCCTCCAATAGATAATTCCGCGTTTTCCTGAGTCCGCCCTCATATATCAACTTATCACAAATGACCACCATTGTCAAACACAAATTCCCACACCCTCTCAGGGTCGAAAAGCAAAACTGTTCTGTTTTAGTTCATTTTTAATCAAATGCCCATTACCATTAGTAACATTTCACCATTAGTATGTTCTAATGAAATCTGTAATCTCTATTTCACTTACTATACAAACTTCTAGATTCTAGCAATTGCAACCTTTCAGTATGCAAAGCCAGAAGATAACAGGGTTGTGGAATACATCAAGAAGAAAATTAATTTTAGCTTCAATGACATGAGGCAAAGTAGAAACTTAAAGTCACATAATCAAGTATCCAATATTACCACAATAGATTTAAGATGGTCTCTATTGGAAATTACATCTTGAATTTATCTTTAACAACTGTTGCAGCATGAGTCACTTTTACCTTGCGACCAACTCAGAGCTTTCATGAAGTCCTTCCTTTGTGAAGCGCTACTTGAAGCAGGTAAGTCACAGCGTTGGGCCCAGGGAACCGAGGCCCCCCAACTCACCAAGCTCAGCCACATTCAGCACCACAGACCTTTTCACCACTCTCTGCATCAACACCACATACTATGGGCTCCCTTTCATCTGTTTAATTGCCGACGCAGCTCCAAGATGCCGCTGAAGAGTAGTTTACTTGGTGCCACTGTATAGAAACTTACAACCCTAACCAACTAAGGGCAATCAAGACGAAAAATGACAAAGGAGAAAGGAATTATACTCACAAAGTTTAGATATGTTCAAGAGAGATCCAGCAATGAACTCCACCTTAAAGTAGTCAAATCAGGCGACCTTTTCCCCCCACAGGAAAGCAACTAAGGACATTGATCAAAACGAACCAGGTTTCCCATGAGCGACACTAAGGTATCACCACCGAGCATTCTCACGAGAGAACAATTCCTAACTGAACAGAATCATGCAGGATGAAAACATTATGAAATCAGTACACACATCACACTGGAATGGAATTAATCTTTACTGTGAGCCACACTGCCTGGACCGAAAAAAATGTGGACTAACAATATTGAAATAAGAGAAAATGCCACTTGACAGAAACCAAAAGAATGACCTGAAACGACTCCAGAAGGAAGGTAAGTTTCACTTCTCAAAGTAATCCATACAGACAAGAATCCGATACACTGAAATAATCTGTGACCTCACCGCAGTTAGGTTTCGTCTTTGCTGCAACACCCCACTCGCTCCAAAAGTTAAAACACACGATGGCAAACACCAACACAGCGCAAACGCCGTCCAATGCTTATTTACTGGTTTACACCAGGACAGCGGGTGGGGGATCGGCGAAGTAGTAACCTTTCTACACCTCCGCGGAATTCAAGGATTCGACGTTTCACCTTCGCCGGCTAGTTTTTGACTGAAACACCTCGTCCCCAAAGCCTTGCAATCACAGCTGTCCAAAACACCACAACCGAGCAAACAACATGAAATCGGGCACCGTCACCACGAGACTAGGCTGCGCGCCTGGAGCCCCGTTCACCTCTAGACACCAGGCACACGAAAAGTACACTGAAACCCTTTAAAATTCTCAGCCTAAGACATGCCTCCCAAGAAGCGAGACTTTTGGGGGTGAAGGGTAATGTCAGTTAACTTCCTCTTCCTTTGAAAAGGTCAAAGCCAGGGAAGTGTCCGGTGTAACATTTCCTCCTTAGATCACGTTCCACCACAAACCACATCACAACTCCCCCAATCGCCACCAAAATTAGCCAGAGGGAAGGCTTTCTGTACATTTTCGCCATAGATTTTAAAATCCAACTTACCTCAGAAACGAGCTGATTAGTTTCAAACAGGAAATTTACCCATAAAGTTTAATATGTATTAACAGTAACAATGAGGGCAGCCCACCCTGCCCGCTGCAGGGGGAGCCGGAGGGAGCCCAGGAGGAGGGTGTCGCCCTCCCGAGCAGAGCCAAGCCTTGGGACCCACGGGCTGGGTCCCAGGCACCAGCAAATCCTGCCTGATAAAGGGGTGGGGAGACTTCAGGGGAGGAGGTGAGAGGGGGGAAGGACCCCCCAGCTCTAAAAGGGAACGGCTGCAGAGGCGAGGCCGAGTGGAGCTAGTTCTCACAGTATTGCAGAAGGTCCCGGGGTCCCCCGCAGTGCTGCCGCCAGGGTACCCCAAAAGCTCCAGCCAAGCCCGGTGCAGGGGCTCAAGGAGCGGCCCCTTTTCCCTGGTTAGGCTGCAGGGCCAGCAGGAGGGTCTGGGGGGCGGGGTGGGGGCCAAAGCCCCACTGCTCTAAAGCGAAGAGAGCCGCAGGGCCGGCAGGAAAGTGAAAAGGATACTGTTGGGGCGCCTGGGTCTGGAGGGCCCTGATGTTCGGGTGAGGAGGGGCCGCTACCACCGCCGCCGCCGCTGCCGCCGCTGCTGCCGCCGCCGGGTGAGGAGGCGGTACCGCTGCCGCCGCCGCCGCTCCGGTGCCGGGTCCGGTTCCTGCTGCAGCCGCTGAGCCTGATTTCAGAGCCGGTTTCTGCGGTAAACTCATGGCAAAGCGAAGCCACCAACCCCCCCAGAGTGGGACCGGGCGCGCCGGGGTGCAGGGGCCGGGGGCAGCGGGGGGGCGGGATGGGGGCAGACCCAGGGAGGCGGCGGGAGCAGGGGTTCGGGGGGAGGCTGGGAGGAGGAAGAGGAGAGGGCCGGGGCCGGTCACACACGCCCGCCGCCGCCGCCGCTGCCGCCGCCGCCGCCGCCGGCAGCAGCAGCCGCCCCGCGGGCCAGCACCACCGGCTGCCGGTCTCCGTGACAACGCGACCCCAGGGGGGGGGCCGGACCCGGCGGGGGCAGGAGGCGGAGAGACCGGACCTTTCACGGCAATATCCTCATGGGCCGGCGGCGGGGGGTCTTTATCCCCCTCCCCGGAGGAAGCGGCGCCCTTCTCGGTAGCGGGGCTCAGGCGATGCCAGCGGATTTTCTTCACTCAACGAGCAGAGCATCCAACATGGCGCTACGGCCGCCTCCAGCAGTCCGGCAGGACGGCCGCTCGGCAGACTTCGGGCCTTTTCGGAGTGGCTCGGAAGGCCGAGAGTGGGAAGCACCTTCGGCTCTTTCCGGAGACTAGTTGCGGTCGGGACTCTTCGTAAACACTCGGGGGGCGTCTTCGGTTCGTTCGGGAGCGCTCTGGTGCTGACTCGCTTCCTCGGGAAAGATCGGCGAGTACGGCTTCCGAGGCTCGCTGCGGCGTGGGGTCCGGGGCGGAGGGAGAGACCAAAGGCGACGTCTGGTCTGTGAGAGTCCTCCCGTGCTGCCCAGCTTCGAAGAACAATGGTAACGGCCCTGGAGCCTGCGTCCGCAGAGCCCTGCCCGCAGGGGCAGGAGCCTTGAGCTGGAAACCTGAGTTACGGTGGAAGGAACCGCCTCACCAGAGTGAAACCGCTGGTTAGGAACCTGCCGAGTGCTCCTATTAGCATAACAAACAGCTCTCGCTCTGGCCCCTTAACTACGCAGTTCACGTCTATTGTGTGGACATTCTCCCACGTATACATTCAGAGAGGAAGGTGGAAGGAGGGGCCCCATTTCTCCAGCACACTGAGTCTGGGAGAGGAAAGTGACTGGCCCAAGGTCACCAGGCCGAAAGGAAACCCGAGCCTGGGTCTGAATTCCTTTTTCATCTGGATGAACCCCGCCAACTGACAAGTTGCCTGACCTACTCTGACGCACCTCACTAATCAGCAGCCTTTATTGAGGTTTCTGGGGACAGATTCTTCTTCCAAAGCTTGCCCCGACTAGAGAGCATCCTGTGACCAGCAGCCAGCTCCCCAGTGTCCTGTGCCAGTGTAACACTTACTGATAATCTTTTCTTCCCAGCTGGACCAACCAAGACCACCCCCACCCACTCCCCCGCACACTTCCCTCCCAGCAGGGGCTTTGTCCTAGGCACAGGAGCTTTGAGTGGCAAGGAACCGCAGGGATCACGGAGCATTCAGGTAATAATAGTCACCAGGCACTGACCACTCCGTGTTTATTATCTCATGCAGTACTGGGAAACGTAGTACCCATTTACAAATGAAGACACTGAGGCTCCAAGAGGCTCTCGATACCATCATACAAGAGCCCAAACGGACAAGAGATTTTCTCAGGATCACATGGAGAGTGTAAATGACAGAGACACAATTAGAGTCCAGCTCTGACTTCTGCCATACTGTTTAACACTGCCTTCCTTTTTAATTTTTTCGAATTCAAATAAAGCGCTGCACATAGTGGGAGCTTAATTAATTAATTAATCCTCTCCCAGTTGAGCCCCAAATGCTCCCTGAGGAAAAATGAACATCTGGAAGAGGATGATCCCACACACACCCCATCCCCCGCCACATCTTTCTGGCAAGGGTTCTACAAGGAAGCCTATTCCCTTTCTCCAGCCTGGAAGACAGGAGCTACTTCATACTCTGGAATCCTAACCATTTGAATTTGTATTACCTAATTACCTATGATTGGATTTGCTGCTCTTTGACTGGCTCCAGGAAAAATTCCCAAGCGGTCCTTCGGTCCCCAGGAATCTCCATACAAGTTCCCAGATCTCAGGCTTCCTTATCCCAATCAAAGCCTGTTTCCAGGAAAGAATCTGGCTTCTCATTTATGCTAGAGTGATAACACACCGGTAATTGCTTAATTGTTATTCTTTTCTGAACTATTGATAGTTTCATTTTCTAACTTAATAATAGGTACAAGCATCTGGTGATTACTTATGTGCCTGGTCTTTGCTAAGCACTTTATGAGCATTATCTCTCCGAAAATGGATAGACCTTGGGCAAAATAACATAAAAGCCCATGATAAGATTCTGGCCCTGAGCAACCAATGCAGGGAGGCTTAATAGGAAGCAAAGAAAAAAGTGGAGCTCTCCCCTTGCATTGCCCTGCTCAACACCTCCTTTCACATGGAGCAGTGAATATTTATTGCACACCTACTGTTTGCCAGGGTACAACTCTGCTAAACACTCTGCTCCGATTAACTTGTTCCCCTCAACAACTCTTTAGAGTACTTTTTTAAGATTTTATTTATTTATCTTTAGAGGGGAAGGGAAGAACAGAAGAAAAGAAACATCAATTTATGCTTGCCTCTCGTGCATCCCCTGCTGGGAACTGGCCCGCAACCCAGGCATGTGCCCTAGCTGGAAATTGAACCAAGATCCTTCAATTCACAGGCCCGTGCTCAATCCACTGAGCTACACTAGCCAGGGCTCTTCAGAGTATTATTATATCCCATTTACAAATAAAGAAATTGAGGCTCAATGATGTGAAGAAGCGACTGGTATAGCCTAAGTGGAAATTCTGGTATTCATATCCAAGGCATCTGACTCCAGGTCTGATTTGCCACATTGCTTCAACGTAGCAAGCTTCCCACTGTGGCCAGAGGCACAGTTAACAAAGCAAAGCTGATTGTGTGAACTTGCTTCCTGAGACCCTCCAGGGCTCCCCCGTTGCCATCAGGACCCAGTCTAAATTCAAGATCCTCCAGGATTTGAACTCTATTTGCTTCCTGCCACTCTCCACCTCAAATCCAGAGCTGCAGCCGCCTTGGTTCTTATCCCGGGACCTATAAGCAGTCCTATAACTCCAGACCATTCTCTCTTCGCTTACCCCATTGTCTGGCTAATCCTGGTCCTGCTAGAAAAGGGTTTCTTAGGCCTCACTCCCTAGGCTGAGAGCTAGGCTTCCTGGGCAGTGGGTGCTTAGCTCTCAGGGCACTCTTAGTGGTAAACAATTAAGAGCACAGCTGATGGGTACTCACCTGATAACTTAGTTGGCTGGAGTATCCTCACAATATGCCAAGGTTGTGGGTTCAATCCCTAGTCAGTACATTCAAGAATCAACCAATGAATACATAGATGGGTAGAACAATAGATCAATGTCTCTGTCTGTCTGTCTGTCTCTCCTTCTCCCTTCTTCTCTCTCTAAAATCAATAATTTTTTTGGAAATATTTTTAAAAGATCACAGTCGTTGGAATCAAATTACCTGAATTTTATTCTCAGCCCTGCCATTCATTAGTTGTATAACCTTGGGGAGATCACCTCTCCAAGCCTCAGTTTCCTCATCTGTAACATGGAGAGTCTACCTCCTATCGTGAGAAATAAGACAACCAATACAAAGCATTTAGCCCAGTCTTTTGCTCATAGTAATTGTTGACTACAATTGAGCAATTATTTTTCATTTAAATGGGATCGTGGTCACTTCAAATATCCCTGATATCTAGCTCACAATAAATAGGATGTGAAACTAGCTGAAGAACAGAATAATTGAGTTGCCAGAGGATTTCATGCTGCCTTGGAGAAGTCCCAGGTACCACCGAGCCCAGGTCGGGGGCCTCACTGTGCAGGGAGTGAGAAGGGCGAGAGGGCCCCGGAGAAGGCAGCGCAGCCCTTGGAGGAGCGCTGTGCCTTTGGCCAGCCACCCGCTGTTCCCGGGGCCCGCCACCAGGCTATCTTCTGTCGGGGCTATGTCGGAACTGAGTTAAACTGTAGGACACCCGACAGGCGTCAGAATTGCTTGATGATGTTAGACATAGCACGCACATCGGAACGTTCAATGACTGTGTGTTGATTGACCGAACACAAGGTGATGAATTGGGTGCACAGGTCACGGGGGTGGGAGGGGAACGGAGAGGATGGAGTACAGCCACCAAGTTCTGACTCTTCAGCACTCCACTCTGACTCAACGTGGGCAGAATCAGCCTGTCCTTCCGGCTGAACATCGCCTGAAAATGCCGGTTTGGAAAATAGAATTAATTTGTCTGAGTGTGTCCATCAACATCAAAACACTGCTTTTCTCTTAGCTGGTCAGTTCTGACCCAAAAAATGGACAGCAGTTTCCTAGGAAGAGGAATGTCTAAGGGAGGAGGACCCCCAAAACACCGGAATTATCTTCTGAAGGGTAGGCCCCTTGTAACACAGGTTTCCCGGCAGCTGAGTGTTCTAGGATCCCACCTTCATCAGCGCACTCGCGGGCATTGTTGTCAGAGGCTGCATTCAGCTTCAGTGAATTTTTTTTGAAGACTCTTTTCAACGCCTTTGCCCATTTCATGATGGGTGATTTACAAGCGCACCTGCCCACACCGCACCGAGTGTTCAGCAGTTTTTGGCCAAAACCAGCATGACCTCTGTGCCCCACCCTCCCTATTCACCTGATCTCGCCCTGAGTGACATTTTTGTTTCCCTGGATGAAAAAAGTCCTAGAAAGGAAATGTTTTGCCAATGTGGAAGACATGAAAAAAAAATGGCAGAAGCACTAAAAGGCATCAAAATCAACAAGGTCAAAAACTGTTTTGAGCAGGGGAAAAACTGTCTTGATAGGTGCATTGCATCAAATGGAGATGAAGGTGACTGAAGTTGAACATGTAAGAATAAATAACAATTTTTTTATAAATAAATTCTGGGGGTTTTTTAGGGGGTCCCCCTCATAGATCCAGAGAATCACCCCAGGTAGCCCTGGGGACAGACAGGCCTGGATCCTGATCCTGATTCTGCCACTTTTTTTTTGTTGCAATTTTTTCATTGTAGTAAGATATGCACGGCATGAAACCACTCTGCCCACGCCTAAGGGTACAATTAAGTGGTGCTCCCAAGTCAGAAACCCCCAAGTCGAATAGGCCTGGGACAAGAAGAGGCGCCCTGATGGGGCGGGCTGCTGGCTTCACGGAGCTAGGTAGATCAAGGGGCCGCAGAGGCAGGTAGAGCAGTGGCATTCGCGTTGCTGGGCAGTCCTCCCCACTGGTCAGCTCTGGAGCCTTTTCAGCACCCCACACTGAACCTCAGCACCCATGAAAGAACTCCCCATCCTCCCGTCCCCCAGCCCCTACAACCAGCGTTGTAACACTTTCTGTCTCTCGGAACTGGATTACTCTAGGTGCCTTGTATACATGGACTCATACGATACTTGTCCTTTTGTGTCTGGCTTATTTCACGTAGCATAATATTTTTAAGGTTCATTCACCTTGTAGCATGTATCAGAATTGAATTCATTTTTAAGGCTGAATAATAATCCATTGTAAGGATATGACGCTACATTTTTTAAAATTATTTATTTTATTTTTAGAGGGAGGGAGAAAGAGAAGGAGAGAAACATCACTGTGTGGCTGCCTCTCACGTGGCCCCCACTGGGGACCTGGCCCACAACCCAGGCATGTGCCCTGACTGGGAACTGAACCAGTGACCCTTTGCTTCACAGACCATGCTCAATCCACTGAGCCACACCAGCCAGGGCCTGATGCTACATTTTTTACCCATTCATATGTCAATGGACATTTTCATTGTTTCCATCTTTTGGCTCTGGTGAATAATGCTGCTGGGAACATGGGTGAACAAGAATGGGTTCAAGTTCCTGCTCTCATGTTTGGGGGGTATATACCTAGAAGTGGAATTGCTGGACCATATTGTAATTCTCTAACTATTTGAGGGACTGCCATACCGTTTTTCACAGTGGCTGCACCATTTTCCATCCCCCCAGCAATACACAAAGGTTCCAACTCTTCCACATCTTCACCAACATTCGTCTTTCTTTTCTCTTCTTTCTTTCTTTCTTTCTTTCTTTCTTTCTTTCTTTCTTTCTTTCTTTCTTTCTTTCTTTCTTTCTTTCTTTCTTTCTATAGTGATAGTAGTCATTCTACTGGGTTTGGAGTGGTAATGCACAGTATGGGTTGGATTTGCATCTCTCTAATGATTAGTGACCTTAACCATCTTTTCAGGGGTGTGTTCACCATCTGATACTCTCTCTAGAGAAACGTCGATTCAAGTCCTGTACGTTTTGGAATTGTGTTGTTTGGTTTTCATTTTTGCTGAGTTGTAGAAGTTTCCAACTCTGCCACTTGAGCAAGTTACACAACCTTACTGTGCCTCAGTTTCTTCAACTGTAAAACCAATTTGAAAAAAATCTATTAACTCCCAGGCCTGTGAACCAAACAATCGCAGTTCGATTCCCAGTCAGGGCACATGCCTGGGTTGCAGGCCAGTTCCCAGCAGGGGATGCACAAGAGGCAACCATACATTGATATTTCTCTCCCTCTCTCCTTCCCTTCCCCTCTAAAGATAAATAAATAAAATCTTGAAATATATATATTAAAAAAATCTATTAACTCCTACTTCCTAGAGCTGTTGTAAGGATTCAGTAAACTAGCAAAAGGAAACCAACCATAAGCGTGTCTGACTGATCAAAACAACAAAACGACAATAACATTTCCTGAGCGCTCACTATGTGCCAGGTACTGAGCGAAGCCCCACCCATGTAATAACCCATTTGGTCCTCGAAACCCCACTATGGAGCTCTGAGCGCTAATGTTGCCTGCCCATAACAGGTGAATCATAACAGGGGCTTCCTTCCTCCCTCATCTGACTAATCACCTCACTTGCTCGGGAGACGGCTGCTGGGCCTGGGGAAGAGGCAGCCTTGACCCCCGCACCAGACCTTGTTAGCACAGCCCCCTGCACACCACGTCTGCCGAGCTCCACCTGCACTGCCCCTGGGCCCCGCCCAGTGAAAGTTCTCTAATGTTCACCAAGCAGGCCTCTAGCCCTCTCTAAACCGAGGGGCTTCCCCAGATTACCTACATATCCCATCTGGAATCTGGAAACCACATCCTTCTACCCTGGGGGGCCCAGCCCTTCCCTGGCCCTTTCCAAGCCTGATGCTATGTAAGCATCCTGCCAAGGTCACCGCCTTGGGAAAATCCTGGGCTCTGATTTTCCCCCTATCTGGTGACTAAAGAGGAAGCTAGATGTCCAGATGCCCACAGCTGGTACCGGGAACGAGGCTGGCTCCGAGGATCTCCGTGGGAGCCAGCCAGCCTGCTGGGCTGGGCTGGCCTGGGCTGGCCTCACCTGCCGGCACTCCAGACACCTGGAAAGAGGCTGAGGCGCATCGCTATGCTTGCTCTGCCTTCCCCACCAGCATGAGGATGAAAATAGCAGCAATTTAGAAAATGTATTTTTAGAAAAAATATTCATTTTTCAGTTTCCCAAATTTGGCAATCATGCTTTTTTTTCTCTCCCTACCCTTGTTACATGCCTTTTCTTCCACCTGAACAGAAAACTTGAAGATGCTTGGTTCTCACCCCCATGCATGGTTAGATAGAGTCCAGGTTCCTCGGCCAGGTACGGGGCGGGGAGGGGAGGGGCTTTACTGCATCTGGCTCGGGCCAGTCTCTGCACCCTTAGTTCCCACCACTTCCCCGCCAACATGCACCCCGAAAGGCCAAGCGCTCTCTTGTCGCCAAGTCCTTCCACCCACGTTCCCTCCGCCTGCAGGGCCTGCTGTTCCCGGATTGCCCAGGAGGCGCCTGTTTATCTTCCAGACCCGACTCAGTATCATTAGGAGACAAACTTTCCTTGATTTCCCTCCTCGTCCCCCAGGTTTGATCGCTGCCTGCCTTCTGCTTCTTCAGTACTGGGACATTCTTTTCTTGTGATTCTACGACACCGTTTCACAGCGGCTTACACAGCCTCGTCCCCGGCATGTAGTAAATATTCAGTACACATTCGCTTATTTATCTCTTCAGTGGAGCTGGAAACGGCGCAGGGTTAAGTATCACAATCTGGTCTCTAACCATAAAGAAAGTAAAAAAACTCTTTCATGTCGTGCCATTGCACAGCCAGCTTTCGGCTTTGGCCCAAAGCACTGAGGTGTATTCTTGGCCTTCTCCAGCCAGAGTGTCAGTAAGGTGCCCCTTAACTGTGTAATGCCTGCATCAGTTACCAGCCCAGGCCCAGTGAGTCCCTGTCATTCAGGCCCAGAGCTTCCTTTCTGTCTCACACCTGTGCTTACCTGTATCTTGGTGGTTTCCTGCTAGGAAGTAAGCTCCCGATGGCAGGGACCATGATACATCCATTGCTGTATGTCCAGTACCCAGACCGAGGCTGGCACATAGGAGGTGCTTCGTAAATAGTTGAGGGGTGGATGGTGATTGGGTTACTGAGTGTAACCCTACTCTGGCCAGTTTGGGGAAGCAGCCTCTATCTGGGTGGATTGGAGTCCTCCGCCACCCAAGGGTTTCTGGAGGGGCCTCCCTGCTTCTAGGAGAACACCTGAGTACCTCTCTCTGGCATCATACCTGAGAAATGTGGGAGAGGAGGACCCAGGGCAGTGCTGCTCCACTTCTACACCTTAGGGCTTTGGTTTGGGAGAACAATAGGCCTTGGTTCGAATCCTGGTTCTGAGACCTTACTTAAATCACTTCACCTGCTGGGCCTTGATTTCTCTCATCTGTTTGAAGGGGATTTGAGTAGTTCCCAGGTTCCAGCAAAGCTGGGAGGCGGAAAGACCTAGCACAGTCCTGGGCCCACAGGAGATCATCAGTCACTGGGGTCTTCTTCCCTTTCCCAGCAACTCCTCTTTCACGCAGCTGAAGCTCTTCAGGGAGCGGAGCGCCCCTGTGGCTGGGCTGTAGAACCGCTCACACGCAGCACCAACTCATGGGCCGGAAAAGCACCCGAATTAAGAGCTCAGGCTTTGGAACTGGGCTGCCTGGGTCCAAATCTGAGCTCACTAGCTGTGCGATCTTGGGCAAGACATTTAACCTCTCTGTCCTTCAGTCTCTCTATGGTAATACAGCATTGATCTCCTAGGACTTTATATGTGAAAGAGTGCCTGGTACATGGTACACAGTAAACCCTCATGAAAACATGAGCCCGCTCTTGTATTCAAGGTGAAGGTAATATTTACACAGATTCCTATCGGCCATCCTCAGAGCTGCTCACGATGGAATCTGCTGCAGTGATTCAGGGCTTGCGAAGACTTGAACTCCTGGACTGTCATTCCTGGCTGCCCTTCTCCCCAGCTCCTGCCTGGAAGGGAGGGGAACCCGGCCACAGAAAGTGGTGCAGCGGCACGACGTAGCGGGTGGAGCTCCAGCTCTGGAGTCAGGCCCGACCTGGGTTTGAATCTCGGTCTTATCACTTCCTAGTTTGCCTACTTTTCCTCTCTAATCCCGGTTTCCTGCTAAGAACCACAGTGTCTGTCTTACAGGGAGGATTACAGGGTAACATATGCAAAGCACCCAGGATGCAGCCAGGCCCAGAGTAGCTGCTGGGTGAATAGTGAGTCCCCTGCCTCCCTCTGGCTGGCATTCCGCCCCCTCCCAGAGCTGGCACTGCCTACCAAGTTCAAAAGCGGCTGCTGCAGCTGTCATGTCTGAAAATACATTCCCTGGCTGCTGTTGTCTTTTCATCCAAGTCTTCTCCAAAGCCTTAAGCATTCCTAAATCAAGGTTTAAAAAGACAAAAAAAAAAAAAAAAAAACGAGCTGACCTATCCACACTGCTAGTTGGCAAATGTCCCAGAGGATCTTACGCTGCCAGTTACTGAGCTTGACATTCAGTTCCCTCAGTCAAATTCACTCACACCCAACAAGATCAATGAGAAAAATAGGCAGCAATGATCAAAAGGGGCAACAAAGGCTCTGGGGGGAGCCCTCCCGGCAGGGTTCCGCACCACACAAAAGTGCATGCAGGGGGTGTTCCGTAAAAGCTCCTGCTCTCACAGGCATCCCTCAGGCCCAGAGACACCAAAAACCGGTTCCCATGACAACGCTGCTGCAAATGTTATATATAAATGTGTGTGTGTACACAGCCACACAGAGATGCACAGAAATAAACTCTTGGCATATTTTTTCCCTGTTCCAAACATGAAATAACCTGCAAGGATTGATTACCGGGAGACAGGACAAAGAGGGTTTTGTACAAACGTGCTCCCAACGGTCTGGCTGTCAGCGACGCGCACCTGTTTCGATGCGGGTCTGTTTTGTTTCCTGCACCTGGAACACGATGGTAGACACTCAATAAATAATCGTTGAACACATGAGTCAATGATAGATAAATGGAAGAAAGAAAGGAAGCGAGGAGTGGAAGGAGGGAGAGAGAGAAGCGGCCTGGCACGTCGGGGCTGGGATGGCTCCTGCCGAGTGTCCAGTCTAACCTAACCCCCATGTTTCTGTTGGAGAGACTGGGCTTCAGAAAAGGGAAGGGATCCTGCCAGAAGCCACAAAAGCAATTACTAGCAGAGCCCCAGTCCTGGAGATTCATTAAGTAAGCACTTAATGAATGAGTCGAATTTCTGTCTGAATAATAAATGCACATTAGGTAACGATTTTGTGCCAGCAACTGTAAGTACTTCTGAACATTCTCTACATTTGCAACTGTGCGAGAGGCGTGGCAGGATTGCCATTTGACGGAGACGGAACCCTGAGAGGTCAACTCACTTGACCAAGGTTACACAGCTATTAATAGTCTGTGGTTACAGTAGGGGTTAAGCCCGGGGCTCAGACACCAGGTTCTGAGCCCCTGCGTGACACAGGCGCTCTCTGGAATGCGAGTCCAGGGCCTGGGCCAGATGGAGGAGCAACGGGGGAAATAATGGCAGGGACTGTTAGCTCCATCTCGCAAATATTGGGGGCTCAACCAGGTGAAGTAACTTGCTGACATCAGGGAGCTGTGCGGAAGGGACTGAAACTCACATTTCAGGCTTCTGGTCCAGGATTCCTGCAGCCCAGGATGCCTTCTAACAAAACACGGAAAGAACTGAAGGCTGGCTCCTGTCACCGGAGGGGCCTTCCCTCAGGCCTTTGAGTCCCAGGATTCAGTCCCAGGGGGGTCCCCCGGAGGCTGATTCCAAGCGTCTCCTTAGGGCTTTGCGCCCTCTGCTGGTCATCTCTTAAAACTAGAAAGAAACGGCTCGCTGGAATTCCGCCTGGCCAGCTCCTTCTCTAGAACCAGGTTTTTGCCCTCCGTGCTTTGGAAAGAACTGGAAATGGTATTTTCCCAGCACTTAGCGCAATTGCTAGCACATAGTAGGTTCTCAACATTTCTTGAATGTTGGATGGATAAAACAAAACCCCTTGATGTTTATTAAGCACTATATAGTAAGTATAACTCTGAACACTTCTCTTTTTTAAAAAGATTTCATTTATTTTTTAGAGGAGTGGGGGAGGGAGAGAGGGAGAGAAACATCAAATGTGTGGTTGCCTCTCACGCTCCCTGTAC
Source organism: Carollia perspicillata (assembly GCA_004027735.1). NCBI lineage: Eukaryota > Metazoa > Chordata > Mammalia > Chiroptera > Phyllostomidae > Carollia > Carollia perspicillata. The sequence goes on from PVKM010000606.1 coordinate 97,506, forward strand.
CAGGGACCTGGCCCAAAACCCAGGCAGGTGCCCTGACTGGGAATCGAACTGGAGACCCTTTTGTTCACAGGCCAGTGCTCAATCCACTGAGCCACACAGCCAGGGCCAGTTCTGAACTCTTTATGTGTATCAATTAACTGGATTCTCACAAATCTCAAAATTCATTCTGAAGGCGAGAAAAATAAGTCTCAAAGTGTTTGCTCACTTCTCCCAGGTAACATAGGGACTTACTGTGGGAACCAGGATTAAACCCTGACAGTTCGAGCTGGGGCTGACCCTACTGGTTTGCAGCCTCTGTTCCCACCACTATCCCAATCCCACCCGCCATCCCCGCCCTCCCCACCTCCCTCCTAGCCTACCAGCACTCTCCCCCTGCTCTGCCTCTGAGCCTCTGCACAGCTGAGGAAGCCAGCACTCCTGGATCAAGGTGTTTTTGATGTTCTCTACTTGACAAGAGCCGGTTTGTGACCATTACCTCGTGTGAGCGGTCAGTGAGGTGGGCATTACCAGCTCTACCTATAGCTGCAGAATCAGGCTCAGAAAAGTTCAATTTCTCCCAAACACACAATAAATGTGTATAATGCATCTACTATATGCTAGGCATGTAAGGAATTCAGGGACAGTTGGTAAAAGAATTATTACAGGCCAGCGTGAAAGCATAGAACCCCTGGGAGTCACGGACATGGGAAATTTACACACACTTGCAGGTAGGAAGTCCTACCCCACCAGGGCCTTCCCCTTGATGGAACCAAAGTCTGAAGCTTTGAGGGCTGAGCAGGAAACCCTCACCTCCAGGGCATACACGAAGACCCATTGCAGCTGGGAGAAGAGGGAGTGGCAGGAAACCATCCTGTACCAGAATCTTACGCCAACACCACTTACAAGGCTCCCGCCATTGGGGAAGGTGCAGGAAATTCCTGCATAGGATCTGCCGAAGGTACAACGCAGAGTTTTGCTGCCACGGGGAAGAGGAGCAGGATCACTGAAAAAGCCCTACCCTTAAGCCCAGGGATACAGGTTGCCTAAAACTGAGGCTGGACCAGGAAAAGAGACAGTCCCTTCCCCTTTCACCGGGCTAGTGAGCATCAAGTAACACCCAACAGCAACCGGAAGGATGGAAAGCTGAGGAGTGGAGCAGGAGAACTGATATCCCTGTAACCACCCCTCGCCCGTCCTGAGACTGAGGAGATGCTAGAGCACTGGAAGCCAGTCCTGCCGTGAGGGCAACCACAGTGAAACCAGAAGAGTCGGTGATCGTGCTGGCTGTCACCTGCCAGAACCAAAAAGTAGAAACAAGGATTGAATCTTTATGGGTGCTTTGTTCAGACGCTGGCAATCTGAGAAGATGGTGGGTTACGCGTACCCTAAAAACCCTAGAAACTTTTTTATAAGGAGAAGAAAAGGGTAGGTAAGGGGTTTGGGAAAAGGTTAATCAGATAAGAGGTGCAGTTAGAAGTAGAATTTTCCTAGATTTCTTTATGTACGGAACAAGAATTCTTTATCTGCGTCACAGACATTCCCTCCCTGGAACACAATGGCTCAGATACCATCTCAATCCCTGCAGCCCCCTGGGGCTCAAAGGTTGAGTTGCTCGTCAGCCTCCTGAGTCATGTGCTCAGGTGTTCCAGCTCCTGGAACAACAGCTTTCCACCTGCTTTAAAATTACTCAAGCCTGTCAGCTGTAACTAAAGCTAAACTCTTTAACTTTTGAGTTCTCCTACCAACGGCAACTACAAAGGCCAAACCAGTCCAAACCTGACTAGACTGGTTTATCCCCTACACTAACTATCTAGCAGAAGAAGATACACGCCCATTTCCAGAAATTAATACTCTTTATTTAGTCTATCATCCTGCACACAATGTCAGGCATTCAGTCAAACATTGTTAAACACTAAAATGCAAGAAAAAGCGATCTATTGTCAAGAGACAAAGCAATCAACCACACCAGACTTAGAAATGATGCAATTGTTGATATTCTCAAACAAGGAATAAAAAAGAGAATAAAAAAGATTTTGTTTGTTTGTTTTTAGAGAGAGGGAAAGGAGGAAGAAAGAGAGGGAGAGAAACATCGATGTGAGAGAGAAAACATTGGTTGATTGCCTCTCACATGTGCCGTGAATGGGGACTGAACCTGCAAAACAGGCATGTGCCCTGATGGGGAGTCGAACCAGCAACCTCTTGCCTTGCAGGGCAATGACCAACCAACTGAGCCGCACCGGCCAGAGCCCAACAAGGAATTTTAAATAACCATGATTTGTATGTTAAAAGTGTAATAGAAAAGATGGACCACTTGCATAAGCAGATGGGGAATCGCGGCAGACATGGAAGCTGTAAGAGTCCAGTGAAAATTCTAGAGAGAAAAAAAGCATGGTAGCAGAGATGAAGAATGCCTCTTGGGGCTCCTCAGTAGACTCGGCAAACTGAGGAAAGAGTAGATAAACTTGAAGATAGGTCAATAAAACTTATACAAACGAAAGCACAAAGAGAAAAATAAGTGGAGAAACAAAACCAGAGCCGAGAATCCAAGAGCTCTGGGACAGCATCAAACGATCTAGTAAGTGTAATTGGGTCCAGAATAAAGAAAGAACGGGCAGAGTATAAGGACACATAATGGCTGAGAATCTCCCAACAACGGTGAGAGCCATAAAACCACAGACATGAGAATCACAGAGAACACCACGCGGGACAAGCCACGCATCTCTGACAGTCAGCAAAACCAAGACAGCGCCATGGTCAGACTGCCGAACACCAAGGATGAAGGGAAAATCCTGAGGGAGCCACAGGGAAAAATGACACATCGCTACGTACCGAAGAACAGAGATAAGAGTGAGGGAGGCCTCTTATCAGAAGCCATATAAGCAGAAGAATGAACTGATATCTTTAAACTGTCAACCCAGAATTCCACATGCAGTAAAAATACCTTTTACAAATGAAGGCATGGGTAACATGAATCTATATGGGGTATAAAACTATGTACATACTATAGGGAACCTATCCACGCAGCAGTGGGGAATGGAGCCCAGCCACTGATTCAGAAAACTGTGGGCACACAGGAGCCGAGCCCACGGATTGGTTTGCCCATGGGGAATCAGGCCTGCATTGTACCTAGGCTGCTATGAGGCTTGCTTTTTGCTAAAACTCCCTCACCCTGAATTGAGGCACACATGTTTACTGTGTGTCTTTAAAGTAACTTCCTAAAGTCTGTGCTAAACCTGCCAAGGATGGAGCGTAACCAGTTCAACCACTGCTCCCCTTG